>BLSH010244107.1:466489-477543 GCA_018402905.1 Glandirana rugosa
AGTTTCATTCACGTGGAGAAACCGTGTGAATGAAAGTGGAAATTCTGACCGGTTATCCGAGTGATGAACGACAGTCGTCTGTCGTTCCTCGGCTTCTTTTTTTTTTCAGTTATATGGCCGCGGAGGAAATCCTCCAGCCCGACTGAAAACAAAAGAAGGAAGGGTCGTCCCTCCGCCACGGGTTCGCGGGGAATACCCGATAAAAACGGGTAAGAAACGTTTTATCGAGTTAGAGACAGTCTAAGGTACCTCTCGCACAAAACATATTCATGTATTAGAATGGCCCAGTCAAAGTCCAGACCTAAATCCAATTGAGAATATGTGGCAAGACTTGAAAATTGCTGTTCACAGACGCTCTCCATGGAATCTGACAGAGATTGAGCTATTTTGCAAAGAATGGGCAAAAATAGCCCATAAGGGGCGCTTGGGCACCGCCTCCCTGCTGGGAAGGAAGAAAACAAAAGTCAGCCCGACCTCCTAAAGGAGGCGCCGGTATATTGACTTTTTTTTTTCTTCGGCTCCTTGCTGTCTGCTGACAGCAAGTAGTGAGCCTATTGGCCAGTCTTAAAGGTGAAAGTAAGTGTGCCAAAGAGGTGCACTTACTTTGACTAATTGGTTGCCCTGAGCACTGGACTGGCTGTGATTGGTGCGGTGGTCAGGGGCGGGTCTGTGCGGCGATGGACAGGAGAGATGGCAGTGCTGTCTGAGCTGACATGGAGCGGCTACTCCATATTCAGGTAAGGCAGCACTGCAGCATTGTTAGCTGAAGAGAGCAGAACTGCTCTCCCTCTACATGGCAGTGTCAGCTAGAGCCCGTGGGGAGGGGGGATGGGGGTTGTTGTTAGTAATGTTGTAATGTTAGTTCTTGTCTAAAACTCCATACAGGCTCCAGCCGACACTGCCCTATCTGGTGCTATGTATACACCAATCTGGGACTCTGTATACCCCTATCTGGTGACTGTATGCATCTATCTGGGACTCTGTATACCCCTATCTGGTGACTGTATACCCTATCTGGTGACTGTATACCCTATCTGGTGACTGTATACCCTATCTGGTGACTCTATACCCTATCTGGTGCTCTGTATACACCTATCTGGGACTCTGTATACCCTATCTGGGACTCGGTATACCCCTATATGGTGACTGTATACCCTATCTGGGACTCTGTATATCCCTATCTGGTGACTCTATAATCTATCTGGTGCTCTGTATACACCTATCTGGAGACTGTATACCCTATCTGGGACTCTGTATACCCCTATCTGGGACTCTGTATACCCTATCTGGGACTCTATATACCCCTATATGGTGACTGTATACCCTATCTGGGACTCTGTATACCCCTATCTGGTGACTGTATACCCTATCTGGGACTCTGTATACCCCTATCTGGTGACTGTATACCCTATCTGGGACTATGTGTACCCCTATCTGGGAATCTGTATACCCCTATCTGGTGACTGTATACCCTATCTGGGACTCTCTATACCCCTATCTGGTGACTGTATACCCTATCTGTGACTCTGTGTACCCCAATCTGGTGACTGTATACCCTATCTGGTGCTATGTATACACATATCTGGGGATCTGTATACTCCTATCTGGTGACTGTATACCCTATCTGGGGCTCTGTATACTGCGATATGGTGACTCTGTATACCCCTATCTGGTGACTGTATACCATGTCTGGGACTCTGTGTACCCCAAACTTGTGACTGTATACCCTATCTGGTGCTATGTATACACATATCTGGGGATCTGTATACTCCTATCTGGTGACTGTATACCCTATCTGGGGCTCTGTATACTGCGATATGGTGACTCTGTATACCCCTATCTGGTGACTGTATAACCTATGTGGGACTCTGTATACACCTATCTGGTGACTGTATACCCTATCTGGTGCTATGTATACTGCTATCTGGGGCTCTGTATACTGCGATATGGTGACTCTGTATACTGCTATCTGGGGCTCTGTAAACTGCTATCTGGGGGCTCTGTATACTGCTATCTGGGGACTGTATAACCTAACTGGTGGCTCTGTATACCCTATCTGGGACTCTGTATACACCTATCTGGTGACTGTATACCCTATCCGGTGCTATGTATACACATATCTGGGGATCTGTATACTCCTATCTGGTGACTGTATACCCTACCTGGGGCTCTGTATACTGCGATATGGTGACTCTGTATACCCCTATCTGGTGACTGTATAACCTATCCGGTGGCTCTGTATACCCTATCTGGGACTCTGTATACACCTATCTGGTGACTGTATACCCTATCTGGTGCTATGTATACTGCTATCTGGGGCTCTGTATACTGCGATATGGTGACTCTGTATACTGCTATCTGGGGCTCTGTAAACTGCTATCTGGGGGCTCTGTATACTGCTATCTGGTGACTGTATAACCTATCTGGTGGCTCTGTATACCCTATCTGGGACTCTGTATACACCTATCTGGTGACTGTATACCCTATCCGGTGCTATGTATACACATATCTGGGGATCTGTATACTCCTATCTGGTGACTGTATACCCTACCTGGGGCTCTGTATACTGCAATCTGGTGGCTCTGTATACCCTATCTGGGACTCTGTATACACCTATCTGGTGACTGTATACCCTATCCGGTGCTATGTATACTGCTATCTGGGGCTCTGTATACTGTGATATGGTGACTCTGTATACTGCTATCTGGGGCTCTGTATACTGCTATCTGGGGCTCTGTATACTGCTATCTGGGACTCTGTGTACCCCAATCTGGTGACTGTATACCCTATCTGGTGCTATGTATACACATATCTGGGGCTCGGTATACTCCTATCTGGTGACTGTATACCCTATCTGGGGCTCTGTATACTGTGATATGGTGACTCTGTATACCCCTATCTGGTGACTGTATAACCTATCTGGTGGCTCTGTATACCCTATCTGGGACTCTGTATACACCTATTTGGTGACTGTATACCCTATCTGGTGCTATGTATACTGCTATCTGGGGCTCTGTATACTGCGATATGGTGACTCTGTATACTGCTATCTGGGGCTCTGTATACTGCTATCTGGGACTCTATGTACCCCAATCTGGTGACCGTATACCCTATCTGGTGCTATGTATACACATATCTGGGGCTCTGTATACTCCTATCTGGTGACTGTATACCCTATCTGGGGCTCTGTATACTGTGATATGGTGACTCTGTATACCCCTATCTGGTGACTGTATAACCTATCTGGTGGCTCTGTATACCCTATCTGGGACTCTGTATACACCTATTTGGTGACTGTATACCCTATCTGGTGCTATGTATACTGCTATCTGGGGCTCTGTATACTGCGATATGGTGACTCTGTATACTGCTATCTGGGGCTCTGTATACTGCTATCTGGGACTCTATGTACCCCAATCTGGTGACCGTATACCCTATCTGGTGCTATGTATACACATATCTGGGGCTCTGTATACTCCTATCTGGTGACTGTATACCCTATCTGGGGCTCTGTATACTGTGATATGGTGACTCTGTATACCCCTATCTGGTGACTGTATAACCTATCTGGTGGCTCTGTATACCCTATCTGGGACTCTGTATACACCTATCTGGTGACTGTATACCCTATCTGGTGCTATGTATACTGCTATCTTGGGCTCTGTATACTGCAATATGGTGACTCTGTATACTGCTATCTGGGGCTCTGTATACTGCTATCTGGGGCTCTGTATACTGCTATCTGGGGCTCTGTATACTGCTATATGGTGACTCTGTATACTGATATATGGTGACTCTGTATACTGCTATCTGGGGCTCTGTATACTGCTATCTGGGGCTCTGTATACTGCTATATGATGACTCTGTATACTGCTATCTGGTGCTCTGTAAGTGTATACTGCTATCTGGTGACTCTGTATACCCATATCTGGGCTCTGTATACTTTTATCTGGTGACTCTGTATATCCCTATCTTGTGACTCTGTATACTCCTATCTAGTGATGCTGTATGCCCTGTCTGTGATGCGGACAAGGGGTGGAAACTATAAGGAGTGGGGCTTATGAGAAGTGGGAGGGGTAAAAAGGGAAGGGCGGGGTCTGGTGCCCCGCCCCATCTTAAAGTTTCCCCAGCTGCCAGTTTATATACCGTACGTACACCCCCAAATGCACTGATATATAGTGTACACTCAATACACTGTGTGTGTGTATATATATATACAGTATCCCACAAAAGTGAGTACACCTCTCACATTTATGTCAATATTTTATTATATATTTTCATGTGACAACACTGAAGAAATGACACTTTGCTAAAATGTAAAGTAGTGAGTGTACAGTTTGTATAACAGTGTAAATTTGCTGTCCCCTCCCCAATGTCATGTGACTCATTAGTGGTACAAGGTATCAGGTGTGAATGGGGAGCAGGTGTGTTAAATTTGGCATTATCGCTCTCACTTACTAATACTGGTCACTGGAAGTTCAACATGGCACCTCATGGCAAAGAACTCTCTGAGGATCTGAAAAAAAGAATTGTTGCTCTACATAAAGATGGCCTAGGCTATAAGAAGATTGCCAAGACCCTGAAACTGAGCTGCAGCATGGTGGCCAAGACCATACAGCAGGTCGACCAAAGAAGTTGAGTGCACATGCTTAGCGTCATATCCAGAGGTTGTCTTTGGGAAATAGAGGTTGAAGGGGTGGGGGGGGTCAGCCTGTCAGTGCTCAGACCATACGCCGCGCACTGCATTAAATTGATCTGCGTGGCTGTTGTCCCAGAAGGAAGCCTCTTCTAAAGATGATGCACAAGAAAGCCCACAAACAATTTGCTGAAGACAAGCAGACTAAGGACATGGATTTCTGGAACCATGTCCTAGGGTCCGATGAGACCAAGATAAACTTATTTGGTTCAGATGGTGTTAAGCATGTGTGGTGGCAACCAGGTGAGGAGTAAAAAGACAAGTGTGTCTTGCCTACAGTCAAGCATGGTGGTGGGAGTGTCATGGTCTGGGGCTGCATGAGTGCTGCCGGCACTGGGGAGCTTCAGTTCATTGAGGGAACCATGAATGCCCACATGTACTGTGACATTCTGCCGAGCATGATAATGATCATGATCCATTTTTAGAATTAGTTTCGTTCATTCGTTTTCAAATTGATTTGAAAAGTTTTCGAATAGTTTTCGAATTTCCAAGGAGAATGGGGTGGAGTGGAAAGTGGAGGAATAGAAGGGGAAAAGATAGAATACAATAAAGGGGAATATAATAGAAAATGAAAGACTATAATGTGGTGGAGTGGAACAGAGCTGTTTTGCTCTGTTGTATTCTATTCTTTTGTTTTCTGTTATACTCTTTTCTAGTCCATTGTTTTTTTTTCTGTTCTATTCCTTTGTTTTCTATTCTATTTTGTTCTCTTTGGAAATTGGAAAACTATTCAAATTCGACTTTTTTAATTCAATTTGAAACCTATTATAATTCGAAAAGTATTCGAAAATGATTTGAATTCAAATTTTGTCCGAATTTTTTTTTTCGTTATTTCGGATTCGCTTAAATTTGGTACTATTGTAATTCGGAAATTCGGATACATCCGAATTTCTGAAAAACGAAAATTCGTCCCAATTTTAATTCGGAACAAAACGAACCGCACATGTCTATAAGACACTTGTGAACATCGCTAGAGAGAGAAGGGGCTCAGGTAAGTAATTAGGGGGTGCTGGGAAGCTGCTAAACACAGAAGGTTTTTATCTGAATGTATAGAATGCATTCAGATTAAAAAAAAAAACTTTTACCTTTACAACTTCTTTAAGGTAAATACTGTAGGCTGTTCACTTTGCAAGGAAATTTTTTCCAGAGCTTAGCAAATACGGTGAATATTCCCTTTGCAAAGCATACCCAATCACATGCAAGGAAAAAAAGAAGCAATATTTTTACTTGCACATGATTGGATGATGGAAGTTAGAAGAGTTTCACCTAATTCAGTAACCTAATGTTAAATTCCCTTATAAAGTGCAAATTTTGTTTGCAAAGTGAACAGCCTTTAGTGCATCAACCTCAGTGACTTCTTATATGGTGTGTCTCTGTCTGTCCCAAAAGGAAGGTGTCTGGCTGGAATACTCCACAAAATAAGTACACCAGGGACATAAGACGCCAGCATGTGCATCCACTTGCCACCAACCACACACATAGGAAATATAATTTTTGGGTGGAGATGTTCTTTAACCCCTTCCTTACCCGGCACTTAAACCCCCCTCCTGCCCAGACCAATTTTTGGCTTTCAGCACTGTCGCATTTTGAATGACAATTGCGCGGTCGTGCGACGTTGTACCCAAATAAAATTTGCGTCCTTTTTTTCCCACAAATAGAGCTTTCTTTTGGTGGTATTTGATCCCCTCTGCGCCATTTCTGATCGCCGCTATAAACAAAAAATGAGCGACAATTTTGCAAAAAAGAACAATATTTTTTACTTTTTGCTAAAGTACAAATCCATTAAAAAAATTATTCATCAGTTTTGGCCGATATATATTCTTCTACATATTTTTGGTAAAAAAAAAAATCGCAATCGGCGTATATTGATTGGTTTGCGCAAAAGTTATCGCGTCTACAAACTGGGAATTGATTTATGGCGTTTTTATTATTTTTTTTTTTTTTTTTTTACTAGTAATGGCGGCGATCTGCGATTTTTATTGGGACTGCGATATCGGGGCGGAAATGTCGGACATTTTTTACACATTTTTGGGACCAATGACATTTATACAGCGATCAGAAATTTAAATTTCCACTGATTACTGTATAAATGTCATTGGCAGTGAAGGGGTTAACCAGCAGGGGGCAGTGAAGGGGTTAATAAATGTTCCCTGGGTGTTTTCTAACTGTGGGGGGGCAGGGCTGGCCAGGACATGACAGATCTAACTGATCCCAGTGACAGGGATCAGTAGATCTGCTTGTCCCCTGTCACAGAACGGGGAACCGCTGTGTTTACAACGGCGGTTCCCCGTTCTGAGGCTCCTAAAGGTGATCGGCGGGTCGGGGGGCGCGCGGGACCATGCGCAGTGGAGGACGTCCATGGACGTCCTCCGGGCATTTCAGATCCGCGCTGGAGCCGTACTTTGGCTATAGCGCGGATCTGAAGTGGTTAACCGGTTCCCGACCGGCTCGTATACATTTACTGCTGCAGAGTGGCAGCGCAGCGTGAATCGTCTTTATAATCGGTGATTCGCGCAGGCGCAGCTAGCGGGCGGGAGCCGCACACTCCCTGAGTGTGGCCGCAGGTTGGGCGGACTCGATGTCCGCCAGCGACCCGCGATCGCCTGATACAGAAGGAAAGTGGGGAACCGCTGATCTAAACACAGCAGTTCCCAGCTCTGTCAGGCAGCATGACAGGAATCTACTGATCCTTGTCATCGGGATCAGTTAGATCTCTCATGCCCATGGCAGCCCAGCCCCCATACAGTTAGAACACGCCTAGGGAACACAGTTAACCCCTAGATCTCCCCCTGCAGGTCAAATCCCTTACTGCCAGTGACATTTATACAGTAATCAGTGGATATTTTTAGATCTGATCATTGTATAAATGTCCATTGTCCCAAAAAAGTGTCAAAAATGTCCGATCTGTCTGCTGCAATATCGCAGTCTCGATAAAAATCGCAGATTTTTAGTAAAAAAAAAAAATAGTAAAAACACCATAAATTAATTCTCATAGTTTGCAACTTTAGCGCAAACCAATCAATATACGCCTATTGCGATTTTTTTTTACCACAGATATGTAGAAGAATATATATTGGTCAAAACTGATGAATACATTTGTTTTTTATATATTTTTTCGAAAATGTTTTATAGCAGAAAGTAAAAAGTATTGGTTTTTTTTTTCAAATTGTTGCCATATTTTTGTTTATAACGCAAAAAATAAAAACCGCAGAGATGATCAAATACCACCAAAAGAAAGCTCTGTTTGTGGGAAAAAATGAATGTCAATTTTGTTTGGGTACAACGTCGCGTGACCACGCAGTTGGCAGTTAAAGCGTGCCGAATTGCAAAAAGTGCTCTGGCCAGGAAGGGGGTAAATCCTTCAGGGGCTGAAATGGTTAACTGTCCAAAACATATTTACAAAATCCACATACAAAGCAGAAGACAGAAAGCCCTATGTGCCCTCCAGGACAACATTCTGACATTCATTATGAAAACAATTACTGTGCGTACAGCGCGGCATTAAAGAAGTTGCACGGCGGGAAGCATGCTGACATAAAAAGGCGCAGCATACACCACTGCTCATCACCCTGCAGCAGAAAATATTGATTTTAATGGCGCACAATTGGGGCTTGATAGTCACGGCAAGATTTACCTCCAGAACAGAGTTTCTGCGCACACAAGCGGGGCTTGTTACAGCAATTTCCCGGAGAGAGAGAGATCAATACACACCAAAAGCTCATTATCTGTCATGTCATGTGAAGCCAGAGTGGACCAGGATGAGAGCGTTCCATATAGCGATCATATAAAACATTCCTCTGTGCGGGAAACATTCCGCCAGCAATTCGTAATCAACAAGCACAATTTATAATGGCGGCGTTTCTTTGTGCTCAGAGCCGCATGGAATTTCATGGCTGCAAATTTACAGTTGGTGTAAAAGTAACTTTACAATGAATAAATCCCGCAATATACAGCAACAGCATCAATTTTCATAAACGCTCTACCTTTTATCATTGATGATTCATGTTTGCGCACCAATCAGTTACTTTGCCTAGGCTCAGATGATGTCATCAGTCTGCTGCAGGCAGGAGGAAGCATTTCCTCAGTCTCCTTCCAAAGCAATGATCAGATTGGAAATTGTAACTTTGTAGCAATGACAAGGTGGGGGCTGATCTGCGTCAGACATTTAAGAACACAGTCAAGAACTAGACATGTGAGGTTCGTTTTGTCTTGAATTAATATTCAGACAATTTTTTCATTATTGGGAGATTCAAATATATCCGAATACCCGAATTACAATATGAACTAATTTTCGCGAATGCTCAGAATAACGAAACGCTTACATGCGGACTGAACTTTAATTGATAAGGCTCTGAGGAAGAGGAAAAATGCTCGAAACGCATCAGCTGACTTATACTACCGGATTGCCCTAAAGCAGTGATAAGCAATTACGGGACCTCCAGATGTTTTAAAACTGCCCATCAGTCCCATCATGCCTCTGCCTCTGGGTGTCATGCTTGTGGTTGTCAGAGTCTTGCTATGCCTCATGGAACTTGTAGTTCTGCAACACCTGGAGGTCCGCTAATTGCATATCCCTGCTCTAAAGCAGTGTTTCCCAACCCAGTCCTCAAGGCACACCAACAGGTCATGTCTTCAGGATTTCCATTATTTTGCACAGGTGATTTGATCAGTTTCACTGCCTTAGTAATTACCACAGCTGTTTCATCTGAGGGAAATCCTGAAAACCTGACCTGTTGGTGTGCCTTGAGGACTGGGTTGGGAACCACTGCTCTAAAGGATACTGGTAGTAGTCTATGGACTTTTACAGAGGAATGACATGATGTGATTTTATCCCAGTAAGGGCCGGTTCACACCTAGGCGATCCTAGGCGATTTGCGATCCGACTTATGTCGCCCCAAGTCGCCTCACATCGCCTGACATCCGAAATCCCATTGAAATGAATGGAGCGGTCTTAATATGCAGTACTCTAGTCCAGTGTTTCCCAAATTAGTCCTCAAGGCACACCAACAGGTCATGTTTTCAGGATTTCCCTCAGATGAAACAGCTGTGGTAATTACTAAGGCAGTGAAACTGATCAAATCACCTGTGCAAAATAATGGAAATCCTGAAGACATGACCTGTTGGTGTGCCTTGAGGACTGGGTTGGGAAACACTGCTCTAGTCGCTCCGACTCTAAGGCGGTTTTAAAAAAGGTTCCTGTACTATTTCAAAGCGACTTCTAGGTGCTTTGAGCCCATAGAAGTCAATAGAAATCACTCCCAAGTCGGATCACCGTCTACGAAGAAGCGACTTTGAAGCAACTTTACAGGAGAAAGAAAATATTTTTTTAAGGCAACCCCCCCTCCCTCTCTTCTCATATTGGCCACAGGCAAAGTCGCCTGGCATGGAGGTCGCTTCAGGTCGCGTTGTAATGCCCAAAGTAGCTCTGAAGTCTCTTTCAAATCGCTTTCAATCACTTTAGAATCGCTTTCAAATCGCCTAGCAAAGTCGGATCGCCTAGGTGTGAACCGAGCCTTACTAAATGTGAGTATGATACTTACTTCTGTTGTTCAATAAAACATTTTACCAAGCATAATGCGGTAGACCGCGCGCCTTCCATCTTTTCTTCCTATGTTCTAACGAAACTAAATTTGTCCAAATTTATGGAAATTCGGACTGAAATTCAAATCGAATTTTACATCAAACTCCAGTCGAATTCTAACTGTAAACATATTGCTGAAGTCAAAGACTTTGTGTGTTATTAGCGTGCCATTTCAAAATAATGCTGTTTTTGTTAAGGCAAAGGTGATTTAAAGAGTCATTGCAATCACTTTGCCACATTCAAAAGAAAAAAAAAAGAAAACAAAACTAAAGTTTTCGATTCAAATGATTCAAAATGTATCGATTTGAGCATTTCGAAACAAAAAAGACGGTAAGTTCAAAGAATATTAAAAAAAGACATGAAATGAATTCCGATTAACGAATCGAAATGAAACAAGTTTTGCACATGTCTACCAAGAACTGCACCACTATATGTATGAGCACTATGTGTCAGCAAAAAACCCCCCTTCCCCCCAAAAAAATTGAGTACTAATCTGCATGCTTACTCCCGGAGCATAAATTCCCCCTCCTTTCAATACAAATCCATCTCCTGCTGCAATCCCCTTCACAGCACAAATCCTTGCCTCCCCACCCCCCCCCCCTCATAGTACAAATCCTCTACCCCTCAAAATTCCCCTCTGAGCACAAATCCTCTCCCCCCCCACTCCAAATCTCCCCTTCCCAGCACAAATTCTTCCCAATCCCCCATCCTAGCACAACCCCCCCCCCCCAAAAAAAAATTGAGTACTAATCTGCATGCTTACTCCCGGAGCATAAA
>BLSH010244107.1:477576-544635 GCA_018402905.1 Glandirana rugosa
CCCGTGCTAGCACAACCCCCCCCCCCCCCCAAAAAAAAAATCCCTTCCTAACACAAATCCCCTTCCACCATATTACCTTTTCTAGCATACACAGCGGTGAAGCACACGCGGCACTGTGAAGGACTGGCCCCATTTGATCACACTGGATATGTTTGCGTTGGCATACGAGCACCGGAACATGTGAGTTGCCATTTTGGATGTTTTTAGCCCCCTTTTTTACAATAAATGGTGTTATACTATGAGAGCTTTTATTTGTGTCTCCAACATATTGGTGTGATCCTCTGTGGGAGGAAAGTTGGTGTAACAGCATTGATCCCTCTGATGGTTTGGACTCCCTGGGCTCTTGGCTGATTCATTCCATTGATCTATGGGCTTTATAACATTTGTGTTCTGGTGAGTGCAAACCGCTGGCACATTTAAAGCACATTTTTGCACTTTATATGAATTTGAGACTATTATTTTTCAAACACATTTGTGCACTTCATATGAATTTGTATTTTGCCATTTATTGTTGTAGAGGTTAAGCACCAATTATTCCATTTTGTTTGAATTTCAGACAGAAATGACACTTACTGCTCCTGATTGAGACAAATACATACTATAGAGAGATATGCTTTGCTCATATTTCATGTCTGAGGTTTACAACCACTTTTAACATACCCGGGGTCTTAGGGGCATTGGGTGGATTTGCAGGGAGGTGCAAGAAACCTAAATCTCTGTTTTAATGGTTAAAAAGTGTCAAGCTCCAGAGCTGAACTGGTGGTGTCCTAAGTATACAAAAAACACATTTTTTTTCTTTACTTGCCATTTTATTTGATATATTTTTTGTCTTGTTGGTGAGTGGAAATATCTTGTCTAGACATAAAAGTACAAATTAGTTTTAAGTGCAGTAAAATGGACTTAACACATTTCTCCTTATCGGTAATTTTGAGTGGATAAAAGCTTGTCTCCTTCTTAGTTTAGGTAGACAATAAAAGGCCCGGCCAAGGAAAACATTCCAATAATGTACGCTTTATGGTGGCAGAACAATAGACCGACCAGCCTCGTCTGGAACAAATTGAGCAGCCAGATTGGAGGTAAAAGCATCTACTGTAATCATTTGGCAGAGCTAATGGCATTTTTGCATGCTTTAACTGTTTTATCTCCTCATTATAACATTTCCAAGTTTCAGAAAACACTAATGTGCTCCGGAAGTTGAAGCCTGAATTTTTGATGTACAGCTGTTCTGATGATGGCCATTACGAGAAAAGTCACCCCTAGAGTATATTGTATTTTAGACTGCGAAGGGCCATATTTATATTGGGATGGAGATGTAGGTGTCTGTGTCCTTGCTGAATGGTTTCCAGGACTTGTTTTGGCTGGAGTCAAGGAGATCCAGTTTGGTAGGTACTGGTATTCAGTGATGCCATGCCACGTATGGTCTTAGGCTACCCAACCCCTAGAGATACAAGCTATTATGTGTGTTCCTCAGGTGGATTTCTTTTTTCTGATAGCCCCAAAGACAGGGAAGCCCAATCCCCCAAAATGTGTTGGTTTTAGTATTTTAACAGTTCACTAGTAAAGTCTGCAATAAAACCTTTGTACATCTTTCTTATAGGTTTTGGCTCTGATGCCACCAGGTTTGAAATTTGGTTGCTTTTGTCCACTTTGGGGTTTTCCGAAACCTCAAATGCAAATATAAAATAGAACTAAAATTCTAACAATCATCTTTTAAACTGCACTAAATAGGAGTTCTCACCCCAAGAGTCACTGAGAAACCATAAAGTGGTTTAAAGGGTCAATCCGCCAAGAAACATTTTAGTTATAGGGAGACTGATGAGTTGTGCCAGCCCTTGGCTTCTTATATGTCTTGGTTACTCGCCATCTTTTACTCTCGGAAACAGTGAATTCTCCTTGACATCTTTTCCTGTCCGTCTTGGAGTTTTTGACATTTACAACCACTTGTGTGTGTTCCAGCTCCTCCTGTCACATTATTTATAATGTTAAATGAATTATACATTCATCCGGGATGGTGAGAGCCCCTCTTAATGGACACAGAAGGTGTGTAGACCTGGGAACTCAGAGCAGGGATAGTGATAGCCCTTCATAATGGGCACAGCAGGTGGGCAGAGCTTAGAACTCAGTGCAGGGATGGCAGGAGCCCTCACAGTGGGCACAATAGGTGTATAACCCTGAAAACACAGTACAAAGAATGGTGGAAGTCCCTCATATTGGACACAGCAGGTGTGTAGACCTGAAAAACCCAGTGTAGGGATGGTGGGTATCCCTCATATTGGGCACAGCATGTGTGCAGACGTGGAAAATCATTGCAGGGAAGGTGGGTATCCCTGATATAGGGCACAGAAGGTGTGTAGACCTAGAAACTCAGCACATGGATAGTAGGAGCCATCATAATGGGCACATCTGGTGTATAGACCTTGGCAGCTAGGGTGGGAGCCCCTGACAATGGACACAGTAGGTGTGCAGACCTGAAAACACAATACAAAGGATGGTGGAAGTCCGTCATATTGGGCAGAGCAGGTGTGCAGACTTGGAAACTCAGTGCAGGGATGGTGGGAATCCCTCATATTGGGCAGAGCAGGTATGCAGACCTGGAAAATCATTGCAGGGAAGGTGGGTATCCCTCATATTGGGCACAGAAGGTGTGTAGACCTAGGAACTCAGCACATGTGTAGTAGGTGCTATCATAATGAGCACATCTGGTGTATCGATAGACCTTGGCAGGTAGGGTGGGAGCCCCTGACAATGGGCACAGTGGGTGTGCAGACTTGGAAACACAGTACAAAGGATGGTGGGTATCCCTCATATTGGGCATCACCGGGTGTACAGACCCATCAACAAAGAGACAGAACCTTGTCTCTAGCATCAATCACACCCTGAAATATCAGTTTCACTAACCTTCTAAATCCAAACTATAAGGGGCTTACTCATTATATTAGGACAGGGTGGAGCTGTGACTCTTCTGTTTATAATACTACAGGCAGGTATCACTGACAGAACAAACTGCTTTGAAAAAGAAAACATTTTCAAAAGACTGTGCTAGTGATGAATGCTTGAGAAAAGGTTTTTCCTATTTAGATCGGAGTTGCAATTTAATGCTAGGGCCGTCAACCAGACTCCTTCTTCACCCGTGAAGTTCAGAGCCATAAAGAAGCGTCATTCCGCCTCTCAGTAGGATTTTGTAGGTATGGCACAAAATGTGTTTCCCAGTTAATGAACCCTCCACGTTTACGACCTCCCATTTTCCGTCCAAGGCAATGCATTCTGCTCTATTTTACGGGAAACCTCTTGACAGCAAATGCATGAAGTTTTTGCTGTACATCGAGAAACAGGCACAGCTGCGCCGGCCGCCCTTGCTGCTGCAACAAGGTCATCGTAAAACTCATGAGTGTTACTTAAAAACCTGACGCTTTCTTTGATTTATATGAAAGCTGTGGCCAGGGGAACTTTTTACTTTTTTTTCAAGGGCACAAACTGCTTTGCCAAGACACAGATGTGACGCTGAAGAATGTTTTTTTTTTTTTTAACTTTTCTTTATTTAAAAATTGTTTATTTCTGCACAAATATTGTTGGAAATGTGTTCTTGCTTTTGTTTCAGGACAGAATGTATGGGTTGACTTCCATTAAGAGGCAGATGAGTCACCGGCATTCGGAATGATGTTTGTCACAAACCGCGTGCAGGGAATAAAGACGAGGTGCGAGGTCGCAAAAACATCTTGATGAAGGCTTATGTAAGGTCTATGGTAAGCGTGTAGGTGGATTCAATAGAAATAAAAAGGCACTTTATTTAGCTGGGTTTGCTTTTATTTGGATTTATAGTAGAACTCAATATAAATTACACCGTTTCCCCTACAATCCAATCATGGGGCCAATTGCCCACGTGTTTATCCATGCATGTTATTGCACAAAATGCATTGCAAAAAATAAAAATCACATTTGTAAGGGTGACTACTCACATGTGTTCTATGAAGCAATCATCATACTGGAACATACACAGAGTTATTAGATATGGTATTGTGCATTTTCATGCTCATGGGAAAAAACTGTGATGTAAATTGGTAAATTTGGCAAAACTTTCGCCATTTTGGCAAAATGTATTGGGTCTAGGGGAAAAGAGAAATGTGTTTTTTAGGCATTTAATGTAGGGGTCATCGACCCTGGCGCCGCGGCCCACTGCGGGGCCGAGGGCTCTCTGCAGTCGGGCCGCAGGAGGGCTGGCTGCATGAGGGAGCTGGGCGGGCTGGTGAGCAGAGATGACCCATCTCTCTGCATCACCACTCTTCCGACTTCCTCCCTCACAGCGCGGGACTTCAGTGTAGGAGGTGTGAGCGGGGAGCAGAGAAATTAAATCATCTCTCACTGGGACTCTTCAGTGTTTGGAGGTGCGGCGGTGAGCAGAGAGATAACATCTCTCACGCCCGCACCCTACCCTGCCACTCTCCTGCCCTCAACACTGACCACATGGACATCCTCATCTGGTGGCACTGGCAGGCAATGGCAAGTGACATCCTCATCTGGTGGCACTGGAAGGCAATGGCAAGTGACATCCTCATCTGGTGGCACTGGCAGGCAGCATGGCAAGTGATATCCTCATCTGGTGGCAGGCAATGGCAAGTGGCATCCTCATCTAGTGGCAGGCAGCGTGGCAAGTGACATCCTCATCTGGTGTCAGGCAATGGCAAGTGGCATCCTCATCTAGTGGCAGGCAGCGTGGCAAGTGACATCCTCATCTGGTGTCAGGCAGCATGGCAAGTGACATCCTCATCTGGTGGCAGGCAATGGCAAGTGGCATCCTCATCTGGTGACAGGCAATGGCAAGTGACATCCTCACCTGGTGGCAGGCAGAATGGCAAGTGACAATCCACATCTGGTGGCAGGCAATGGCAAGTGGCATCCTCATCTGGTGGCAGGCAGCATGGCAAGTGGCATCCTCATCTGGTGGCAGGCAGCATGGCAAATGGCATCCTCATCTGGTGGCAGGCAATGGCAAGTGGCATCCTTATCTGGTGGCAGACAATGGCAAGTGACATCCTCATCTGGTGGCAGGCAGAATGGCAAGTGATAATCCACATCTGGTGGCAGGCAGAATGGCAAGTGATAATCCGCATCTGGTAGCAGGTGACATGGCAAGTGACAATCCGCATATGGTGGCAGGCGACGTGGCAAGTGACAATACGTATCTGGTGGTAGGCTACATGGCAAGTGACACACTCGGTGCTCCTACTGATTCTGCATTATGGTGAGTTGAACTATTTCATTTTATATTACAATGTAATAACACAAATAATGCACTTCAATCATCCTGACACCATAACAACCATGGAGCCATGATGATTGAAGCACCAACACCAGCCATTTCCCCGGCAAGTTGCCCATGAAAAATCGCATCCCCCCCCTGCACACGCGCTCCCCCCTGGGCCTCAGCACAATTGTCCTCCATGCAGCCGGTCCCCAGTGCTAAAAAGGTTTGGGGACCACTGGTTTAATGGATCCTGAGAGTTCCTTAAGCTCCTTTCACTTACCTTGGAGTTGGCTGAGTCTGAAGTAGCGATGGGTGAATCTGCCCAGGTTTGACTCACCAGTGGTTCAACAAACCCACAATTAGATGCCAATCCCATTGAAGTCTATAGAGGGTTGAATCTTGTTATTCATTGCTGGCCATTTAACAAGTAATATAGAATATGGCTTGGGAAGTTGGGCAATGCCAACGAGGACAGGTATCAATGCAAAAGAAAAAAAAAAAGTACACCAGGGAGAGAGACATTTCAACATTGAAAATACACACATCCTTTAACCACTTCAGTTCTGGAAGATTTACCCCCCTTCATGACTAGGCCATTTTTGAGATATAGCACTGGGTTACTTTAACTGACAATTGTGCGGTCGTGTGACAATGTTCCCAAATAAAATTGATGTCCTTTTTTCCACAAATAGAGCTTTCTTTTGATGGTATTTGATATTTTTTTTTTGCGCTATAAACAACAAAGACAGACAATTTTGAAAATTACAACAATATTTTTTACTTCCTGCTGTAAAACATACCCAATAAAAAATATCTAATTTCTTCATCTATTTAGGCCAATATATATTCTGTTACATATTTTTGGTAAAAAATCCCAATAAGTGTATATTGATCGCTTTGCGCAAAAGTTATAATGTCTACAAACTATGAGATATACACTATATTACCAAAAGTATTGGGACACCTGCCTTTAAACGTACATGAACTTTAATGGAATCCCAGTCTTAGTCCGTAAGGTTCAATATTGTGTTGGCCCACCCTCTGCAGCTATAACAGCTTCAACTCTTCTGGGAAGGCTGTCCACAAGGTTTAGGAGTGTCTATGGGAATGTTTGACCATTCTTCCAGAAGCACATTTGTGAGGTCAGGCACTGATGGGGACGAGAAGGCCTGGCTCGCAGTCTCTGCTCTGATTCATCCCATAGGTGTTCTATCGGGTTGAGGTCAGGACTCTGTGCAGGCCAGACAAGTTCTTCCACTCCAACTCACTCATCCATGTGTTTATGGACCTTGTTTGCACTGGTGCGCAGTCATAATGGAACAGGAAGGGGCCATCCCAAACAGTTCCCACAAAGTTGGGAGCATGAAACTGTCCAAAATGTTAAGAGTTCCCTTCACTGGAACTAAGTGGCTAAGCCCAACCCTTGAAAAACAACCCCACACCATAATCCGCCCTCCACCACATGAATTGGACCAGTGCACAAAGCAAGGTCCATAAAAACACGGATGAGCGAGTTTGGGGGGAGGAACTTGACTGGCCTGCACAGAGTTCTGACCTCAACCCAATAGAACACCTTTGGGATGAATTAGAGCAGAAACTGCGAGCCAGGCCTTCTCATCCACATCTGTGCCTGACCTCACAAATGTACTTCTGGAAGAATGGATAAACATTCTGTTGGGTCTTCATATGTTTCTGAAGATTCCAGTATAGAGATGTCACAGGAACTAGTGGCCTGTACTGCAGTAGTAGATCACGGGTCATAACTCCTGATGGGGGCACCACAAAGGGCCATGTGCCATCAGATTCAGGTGGGTGAGTGGGAGATATTGGTAGGTTTGGGAGGTGGGGTTGCAATTTTGCCCAAATATAGATTTTAAGATATTTCATTTATCTTGCATTTTATCTAGTAGGAATGATGGATGTGTGGGATGCCAACATGATCTTTATATAGTTGTGATCACATTTTTTATTAGCGTGGGCAGCAACCAGTATTTTATGTAAACAAATCAAAGTTAACAAGCGATTAATAAACCTCAAGGCGTGCGTGATGGAATAATTTCAACTGTCAACCAACTGCAAATGAATATTACCATCAAACTCTAATTGAATAATAATGGCACCCCTTATTCCTGCTAAAATGGAAGGCCGTCTTCTAGCAAAACTAACCATGGCGCTAATGGCGACAGCTGTGACCTTTCACTTTAGGCCGTTGAATTTCTCAGCAGTTGAAGCCTCGCAATCCTCAGCCACTTTTCTCACATTTGCAGTACATTTCCTCGGCTGTCAGCCCGGTGATTTATCGCAGTCTTTGTATCAACTCGGGCCCAGTCGTAAAAAACTGTATTTATAAATACTGCTTGAGAGATTTTATGAGTCAAATGTCCCTGTACATAACTCAGATCTTTATAGTGCGGCAGTGGAGAGAGAAAAAAGCCCCGTAATTGGCAATTTTAGAGGTTTTTAGCTGCTGGTGTGGAACAATGGCTCCACGGATTACAAAGCCTGCAAATCACGGATGGAAAGTCAAAAAACGGGCCTGATGCTGAGCAAATGAAAGGAGATGGTGAACACTCAGATGCACGGAAAATTTACATAGAAATTAGTCGGGATTTTAGTAAAAGTGGGATTGGAGGAGATAATTTATACAAGAGAGGCAGCCAAGTTTCATCTCTATTAAACGTGTATTTATAATCTCAGTGATAAATCTGAGCTTTAGCTTCTAATGCTTGAATCATGTAGCAGTAATGTATAACATGGAATCCTTAAAGGAACACACCAAATAGTCAAGATAATTTTACAGATAGGCAGATATAAAGGATTCTCATTTAATCCAGATATGTTGTCACTTGCTCATTCCAGTGCAGTCCAGTAGAGTTGGGCCAAACAACCCCCCCAGTTCGGTTTGCGCCAGAACTCTTGAACATCTCAAAAATTCGAACCCGAATTCCGAATCCTATGGGACCCGAAGTTCAAAAATCAAAAGTGCCCATTTTGAAGGCTTATATGCAAGTAATTGGCCATAAAAAGGGTATGGGGGTCCAGTACTGTCCGGGGGGAAATTTTTTTAAAAGATAGTTTTTACAGGAGCAGTGAGTTTAATGATGCTTAAAGTGAAACAATAAAAACATCCTTTAAATATAGTGCCTGGGGGGGTCTCTTAGTGACACATTTGTACCGTGTATAGAACGTACTGCAGAAAAACTGACATTTTTAAAGATAAAAAAATTACATTTAAATTACCAGCAATACAATGCCATTGCCGGCATTACAAAAATGTTAAAAAAAAAAACGCGTGGGGGTTCCCCCCAATCCATACCAGGCCCTTTGGGTCTTTGGGTCTGGTGTGGATTGGGGGGGACCCCCACGCTGTTTTTTTTTTAAGGGGAACCCCGTGCCAAAATTTAAACATAAAACGGCGTGGGACTCCCCCCAAGATCCATACCAGACCCTTACCCGAGCATGCAGCCCGGCATATCAAGAAAGGGGGGACGAGCGAGCCCCCCCTCCGAACCATACCAGGCTACATTCTCTTAACATTGGGGGGATGCTTTAGGGCGGGGGGAGCGTTTTTTTTATCCTTTTTTCAGGTCCGGTGGACATCATGATTGACGATGGATCTACATCAGGTGACATTGTTTTTTATTTTTTTAAATAAAGGAATTGTCAAAAACTGTACTAGGGGTACAATACCTCAAAACCCCAAACTCATTCACATAGGGAGGGGGCCAGAATCTGAGGGCTTCCTTGTTAAAGGGGGTGTTTCCAGATTCCGATAAGCCCGCCGCACGCAGACACCCAAAACCACCGCCCAGGGTTGTCGGGAAGAGGCCCTAGTCCCCATCAACAAGTGAACAAGGTACATGCTTGGATAAGGGTCTGGTGTGAATTCAACCATCAGTGGGGAAGCCTGTTGACAGCTGATGACTTATCCATTGTTAAGGATGCAGTGGTCGGCTTTCCAGCCCGCTCCTTAACAACCACCCATGCTCTATGCAGCGTGCAGTGCATTGTGGGGTGCTCGGTGGGAGAAAATCCCACCAATGGATTGAGGGACCCCCACAATTTTTTTTTCATTTTTTTTTTACAGTGCATTGTGGGGTGTTCGGTGGGAGAATATCCCGCTGAGCACCCCACAAATTCGGGTATTTACTGTCAAGTGAACAGGCGATGTTTGGTCTGAACTTTTGCTTGAGTCAAACAGTTCGCCCAACTCTACTGTTAGGCTTCTCCATGGTCTATGGTACTTCTGGGTTCTTGGACGATTTCCTCCTAAAGTGTCCCCCCCTTTATAAATTGATAATAAATGCAATAATCTTTTTTTTTTTAAATAACAAATAGGTCACACTTACCTGCTCTGTGCAGCGGTTTTGAACAGAGCAGCCCCGATCCTCCTCTTCTCAGGTCCCCCCTCCGGCGCTCCTGGCCCCTTCCACAGTGGCAAGTGCCCCCAGAGCAAGCAATTTGCAATGGGGGCACCCAAGCTGGCACACTTCCGAGCCACTGCTCTGCGTGCTATTCACACACAGAGCCTTGGACTGGCCCCGCCCCTCTATTTCCTCATTGGCTTACTGTCTCAGCCAATGAGGAGGGAGAGACCTAGCAAAGCCAAGGCTCCCATGCACAGCGCTGAAGAAAGATCAGGCTCAGGTAAGTACTGGGGGGGGGGGGGCTGCTGCACAGAGAAGGTTTTTTTTTACCTTCATGCAAACCTTGAACCTTTAGAACTGCTTTAAAGTGGAACTAAACCCATTGATCTAATGCACAGGTGTCAAACTGGCGGCCCTCCAGCTGTTGCGGAACTACAAATCCCATGAGGCATTGCAAGGCGGACAATTACAAGCATGACTTCCAAAGGCAGAGGCATGATGGGACTTGTAGTTTCGCAACAGCTGGAGGGCCGCCAGTTTGACACCCCTGATCTAATGGTTTCAAAAATCAATTACATTCCCGGAATACTGGGATTGCACACAGTCACATTTGTTTGTGCTCTCAACCAAATTGGTAAACCATCAAATGGCTAGAGTCATAACTGATCACATGGGCAGCACCATGGCAGTTGTAGATCAAACAGAAGCCAAGATAGCAGCTTCCTTGGCTGAAAAGGATAGGAGGGTTTAGTTCCGCTTCCATCATGTGCCCAGCACCCGTGCAAAAATCCCATTGCCTTCAAACTCTGGCTTCTGACTCCTTTTCCTGTTTTTTTCCTCAAATTGATGTCATGTGTACCGATATTAGCTTTTCTTCTTAGATTGGTTTACCTGCTGCCTGCCCTGACATTTGGTCTGTTGCCTGGATCTCCATGTCTCTGCCCATTTCTGACTCCCCAGTATTCCTGCATCACCTTCATACCTGCTTGCACGGGTTGCTCTCTGCTCATTTAGCAGGGTCAACCCAGGGGGGGGGGGGGGGTTGTTTGCATTCTGTAACCAGCGAGTAGCAAAACCCATGTCTACCAACAGGAACTCTGGGTAAAACTGGCTGGTGGTTAGACTCCATGCCCCGGATCCCATTCCGCCTGCTGAAATGAGAGCTCCCTCTAGTTCCGAATTTTTTTTTAATGTATTTGGGAAAGTGTATCCATCAAAAATAAAGATCGATATGTGTGTCAACATGTCCAAGAATTATTTAACATTTTTCAGCCTGGTGACAACACTGAGGCATACTTAAACAACTCACCCCCTGTGTTGTCACCTTCTGGAAAGCAAATATGTCAACTTTTCCAGTGCTGTCCCCATCTATCTGCTGCATTGCTTTCTCTCCACTCATATATTTTGCATGGGTTTGTCCCCAATCATCAATCAAGCTGGAAGTTCACTTCTCTGCCAAATGCCAGAGTGCTGCAGGAGAGGAATCTCCACATCTATCCTTCAAATTCACCAACGATTACTGGGAAATGTATTTTTAACCACTTCAGCCCCGGAAGGATTTCACACTTTAGGACCAGAGAACTTTTTGCGATTCCGCACTGCGTCGCTTTAACTGACAGTTGCGCGGTCGTGCGATGTTGTACCCAAACTAAATTTGCGTCCTCTTTCCCCCACAAATATAGCTTTCTTTTGGTGGTATTTGATCCCCTCTGCGTCATTTCTTATCGCCACTATAAATAAAAAAAGAGCGACAATTTTGCAAAAAAAAAACAGTTTTTCTTACTTTTTGCTAAAATACAAATCCCAAAAAAATATATAAAAAAACTTTTTTTTTTCATCAGTTTTCGCTGATTTATATTCTTCCTCATATTTTTGGTTTAAATAATCGCAATCAGTGTTTATTGATTGGTTTGCGCAAAAGTTGCCGCGTTTACGGATGATGAGAATTAATTTCTGGGGCTTTAAATTTTTTTTTTTTTACTAGTAATGGTAGCGATCTGCGATTTTTAGCAGTACTGCGATATTGCGGCGGACATGTCGGACCATTTTGACAATTTTTTGGGACCACTGGCACTTATACAGAGATCAGTGCTATAAAAATGCACTGATTACTGTGTAAATGCCATTGGCACTGAAGGGGTTAACCTGGAGGGGGCGCTCTAAGGGTTAACTGTGTTCCCTCAGTGTGTTCTAACTGTATGTGGGCTGGGCTGGCAGGGGGAGGGGAGTGATCACGGCTCCCATATACAGGAAGCCTGTGATCAGCGCCCTTCCTCCTCTGTCAGAATGGAGATCCGTATTTACATACATGGACCTCCGTCCTCTCACTGCGGGGGGGCCATCGCGGGTAGCCAGCGGCGATTGAGTCTGCCCTACCCACTCCCTTGCCCCCCCGAACACAGTGAGCGCACTCACAATGCTAGTTATCGTGGCCCCCGCCAGGCGATTGTAGTTCGCGATAACGAGCCACCTTGCTGCCGTCATGCTGTTGCGGGCGGTCGGCAAGTGGTTAAAGAGCTACTCTTATCTTTCCCATATAAGGCAAGGTTACAGTGTTTTTTTTTTTACTAAAACTGGAGCACCCAGAATCTGGTGCCGCTTTGCATAATAACCAATCAGCTTCTAACTTCAGCTTGTTCAATTAAGCTTTGACAATAAAATCTAGAAGCTGATTACTATGCTCAGCGGCACTAGATTCTGTGTGTACCAGTTTTAGTACATCTCCCCCAATGTCCGTGCAAAGGGGTTCCCCAGCCCCTTATACTCACCTTACCTGCACTTCATTGCTGCTCCTTTCTCCGTCACAGCCGGTGATGCTACTGTGACATATTGCCAATGTTGCTGCCTGCTCCAGGGGGCTGAAAGTTGCAGAAAAGTAGTGCCTGAAGCTCAGGATAAAGGGGCATTCAGGACCCATTCACACCAAAACGCTGTGTGGGAAAAGTGCATTTCATGTGGGTTTCTCACCCCACAGGTGAATAAATTGCCCTTCCAAGAGGCATGCAAGTGGCAGTTAATTATTAATTGCACCCCAAAAGCTCCCCATCTAGCAAACACGCTGTGCTTTCAGCCACCATATTGCAATATACTGCAGTACCACATGGTTCGATGCAGTGTGATCTGAAAAAATAGTGTTTGCACTTCTTTTTCTGCATCCCAGTGCCTTTTGCAACCACCATCAAATGAATGGGCTGTTAAAACCAGTCTGTGCGGAAATGCACTGGAAAGCACATGTTCTGGTGTGAACCAACCCTTAACCACTTGCCGCTTGCTGAAAAGGGCTACAGCGCGGGCTTAAATTGCTGGGAGGGCATCCATAGACTTGGCTGATTATAGCTCACATCAGGCCCTTTACCATGTGATCAGCTGTCAGCCAATGACAGCTGATCACAGAAATAAGTTATAATTTTTTTAATTTCCTTCACGCTATCATCTTGAAGGAGAAAAAAGTTGCGGCTTCTGTTAGAGGGGTTAGAGGAACTGCAGTCCCCGTAGCGCCCACATGTGCTGCTAATCAGTGCCCATCAGTGCCACCTATCAGTGCCCATCAGTGCTGCCAATCAGTGCCTCATCATCAGTGCTGCCCATCAGTGCCGCCTAATAATGGCCGTCAGTGCCACCTATCCGTGCCCATCAGTGCCACCTATCAGTGTAGCCTCATCAGTGCCTCCTGATCAGTGCCCACCAGTGCCGCCTCATCAGTGCCCATCAGTGCAACCTATCAGGTCCCATCAGTGCCACACATCAGTGAAGGAGAAAAGATATGAATTGTGAAGTGTTACTCTCGCGCTCCCACTAAAACAACAATTGATTTGTGCTTAAATTGATATTAAATATTAAATTGTTGCTGTGGCAGCTGCAGTCGCTAAATAGTTATCCGTGACTATTTTACACGAAAATAAAAAATGTGCTCAGCGCTACCAAAAGTAAATAAAAAATATATTACTGCGTTCATATATGCTTCACATGCATTTTTAGATCTATTGTTTTTTAGACATTTAAATAATAGGCGAAGTGCTCAGTACTTATCACAGGTGTGCAGACATTCAAACAAATTGTGTCATATGATAGCCTACATTCATTGTAGATTTGGCAATATATCATGCATAAATTAGTAGTTACTAATTGTGTTCAACACTCTGTGCCACATATAAATTAGGGCTGCAACTAAGGATTATTTTCATAATCGATTAGTTGGTCGATTATTGTTTCAAATAATTGGATGATAACCTTAAAAAAAATGTGGTGTGTAATTTAGTGAATATTTAAAGCTTAAAAAAAAAAAGGCAATTTATTCTTAAAGTGGTTGTCAAGTCATGACAACCCCTTTAAACTACAGGTAAGCCTACAATAAGGCTTACCTCTAGGTCCCGGGAATATCTCCTAAACCTGCACCATTTAGGAGATATTACATGTATCTGCATGTGCCGACTGGGCAGTTTCTTCACGAAACTCCCATGCGCATGCGCGGAAGGGATGTGTCAGCGCGGCTCCTGCCAATCACAGCTATGGAGTCCGCGCTGTGATTGGTCGGAGCCCGGGATCCAGGAAGACGATGGACACAACATGACGCCAGTCACAGCGGTGCTCGAGGACTGCTGCAACGGTGTCGATCTAAGGTAAGCATTTCATAATGAGCTAGTGTGCGATGCATACTAGCTCATTATGCCTTTCTCTTGCAGGTGCCCCCCCCCCAAGCCTTGACAACCACTTTAAATATCTCTATGCAGTGGTAAATATAAATAACCAACTATATGCATATATAATAATAATAAATACACCTAGAAGTAGGATATATGGGCATGTTACCTAGGAATCAGACATGAAACTATATGAAGGGTGGAAGGCAGATAGAAATCTTTTATATTAAAGTAGTGCTAAAAGCTGAGACTTTTTTTCCTGGATATGATCATTTTAGATATAAATGCACAATACTGGTAAAAGTTTACTTTAAATGTAATTGTAATGTCTTCTATTACCTCCAGTCTATCAGCCTCCACCTTCTCTGGGTTCAGATTCTGATCTTCCCTGTACACAGTATTTAAAGTAATTTTTTTTTTTTTAAATAACAAACATGTTATACTTACCTGCTCGGTGCAATGATTTTGCACAGAGCAGCCCTGATTCTCCTCTTCTGGGGTTCCCCATCAACGCTTCTGGCTCCTCCTGCCTTCAGAGTGCCCCAATATCAAGCTGCAAAGTATAGTATAGAGTGCACCCATAGCAAGGTAAAAAAAAACTTCTACCTTTGGAACCACTCACTTCTTGCCCAGGACTACATGAGTCCCATGAGACATTGCTCCTCACACATTCACAAGTTCTCAGGCATTTACTGACGTGTACTGAGCTGTATGTGTGCTGCACTGTATTTCCTGATATGTAAACAAATAATGCATTCTGTATGCAGGCCAACTAATCGGCTGGCCGATTAATCGATTATGAAAATAGTTGACAACTATTTTAATAATCGATTAGTTGTCAATTAAACGATTCGTTGTTTCGGCCATAGATTAGGATGTACCCAGGCACACCTGGCACACCCTGTGCGCACGCCTCTGATCCAGAGGTTGTCCTTGGGAAATAGACGTATAAGTGCTGCAAGCATTGCTGCAGAGGTTGAAGGGGTGTCAGCCTGTCAGTACTCAGACCATACGCCACACACGGCATCAAATTGGTCTGCTTGGCTGTCTTCACAGAAAGAAGCCTCTGCTAAAGATGATGCACAAGAAAGCCCACAAGCAATTTGCTGAAGACAAGCAGACTAAGGACATGGATTACTGGAACTGTGACCTGTGGTCTGATGAGACCAAGATAAACTTATTTGGTTCAGATGGTGTCAAGCGTGTGTGGCGGCAACCAGGTGAGGAGTATAAAGACAAGTGTGTCTTGCCTACAGTCAAGCATGGTGGTGGGAGTGTCATGGTCTGGGGCTGTATGAGTGCTGCCGGCACTGGGGAGCTACAGTTCATTGAGGGAACCATGAATGCCAATATGAACTGTGACATACTGAAGAAGCGCATGATTCCCTCCCTTTGGAGACTGGGCCGCAGGGCAGTATTCCAACATGATAACGACATAAAACACACCTCCAAGATGACCACTGCCTTGCTAAAGAAGCTGAGGGTAAAGGTGATGGATTAGCCAAGCATGTCTCCAGACCTAAACCTTATTGAGCATCTGTGGGGCATCCTCAAAAGGAAGGTGGAGGAGTGCAAGGTCTCTAACATCCACCAGCTCTGTGATGTCATCATGTGGAAGAGGACTCCAGTGACAACCTGTAAAGCTCTGGTGAACTCCATGCCCAAGAGGGTTAAGGCAGTACTGGAAAATAATGGTGGCCACACAAAATATTGACACTTTGGGCCCAATTTGGACATTTTCACTTAGGAGTGTACTCACTTTTGTTGCCAGCGGTTTAGACATTAATGGCTGTGTGTTATTTTGAGGGGACATCAAATTTACACTGTTATACAAGCTGTACACTCACTACTTTACATTGCAGCAAAGTGTCATTTCTTCAGTGTTGTCACATGAAAAGATAGAATAAAATATTTACAAAAATGTGAAGGGTGTACTTACTTTTGTGAGATACTGTATACATATTCATATATTCATTTTAATATATTTGTATATTTGGGAGGTATTTGTTCCCCATTATCTGTTGTTAAAAGGACTGTATAATTTAAAGCGCACAGCAATAGACTTTTCATTCTAGTGAATGTTAAGGACAGAGGACGAACACAGAGAAACAGCGGGGGAATTATAAATGTCACTTTGCCAACACGCCTCGATATTCCCTTCAAGCAATGACATTTTCACAAAATTTGAACAAACTCTGTACTTTGAATCTCTACAAAAAACGAAGCTCACATCATATAATTTATATGAGATTTCAGCCTTTGTTGCTGTCATGGTGGGAACAATATATAGATATTTGGAGCACTTGCTGGCATTCAGTGAAAAGACTCGCTAACAAGCGTTCTGTAAAATTTTGGAAACGTTAAAAAAATGCTTTTTTTTCTGTATAGAAAGTTAACTCTCTATAGGAACTGTCAACATAACTTAGATGGGATGTGATGGTACGACATTGCTAAGAGCTATTGTTATGGCAGGAGATGCTTGTTTTGCTCATTAGTGCCTGTTTTAATTATATATATCAGCCGTTGGGTTCACATACCGCTCAACCACTTTACTGGCAATAATACAGTAACTGGTGACAGTGCATCAAATGGAGGGCAGCAATGATCTGCTGAATTATCAGATTACATGCAGCCTATTCATTCTGAGTTAATCTCTGTTTTGTTACACTTTGCCCAGGGCTCCTGTGCACTACAAATTCATTGTTAGATGTATACTGACACTCACTCACAGATAAGAACACTCTTGTGTATTCAGGCTTCCTAACAGGTTATCAAAGAGTACCTGTCATATACATTCATGCTCTAGGCCACAGGTCACAATAGTGTAAAAAAAATCCTTTCTAGACTGGCTGCAAGATATCGAACAGCTAATTAGGCTTAAAAATAATTTTGTAACTTCAAAATGAAGAATAGAAACATAGAAACATAAAAACATAGAAGAATGCTTGGAGAAGAAAGACCAAGTGGTACATCAAGTCTGCCCCATTTTTTTTTTTTTTTGCTTTTATGTCTGAGTAGAGATCTATGTTTGTCACAAGAATGGGGCATGACCTCTATGATGAAGCCAATGAAGGGTGAAACAGGTTAGAGGAGTGGATGGGGATGATGCCTTCCTGTCTCATTTGCAATTGAGCAGCTTTCGGTGTGTGCTTCCATCTCTCACTTGCATCCTTTTGTCCCTAGCATATTTGAATCCACTTACTGTTAACTGACTCAATACTACTGCTGGTGCGCTGGAAGTCTATTCCACAAATGAACTATCCTTTCTAAGATTAGTTTCGAAATTTCCTTCTGCTAGTTTGAAGTCATGTCCCTGTGTTCTTGATCCTGGTTTTATATTTAAAATACTGCCTGCGCCCTGGGCTAAGGACTAGCTGTGGGCGTTTCAGTTCACGTCAGCATGTTGGTATGTGGAGGGCATCTCACAGTGACCTTGTCCCCATCTTTTTATTTCAGTTATACAATCCACAAACTGTTGACTGTTGCCAGGTCCTTATCACTTCAGTGATCAGGCCCACAGACTTTTCCATTACCCAATCCACAATTTAAGGCTGGAAACCCTAATAAATCTATCACCCTCCCAATCCAGAGAACCAACAGATACCCGTTGTAAATAGTTCAATCCACACCTGTCGTAAATAGCTCAATCCACATAGAGTGCAGACAGGTTAGCAGTAATAGTTCTGAAACTTCAGCATGTTTTATAACTTACAAAATAATAATAACAAAGCCATAATATGGACATATTTAGTTTCCTCAGATAATTTGTAACATTTCAAGTCCAGACACCCCTATGTCAGATCATATGGGGAACCACTGGTGCCGCTTCTTCCTCCAAGATAAATTAGACATTGGAAACCTGTCATGTTTATATTTGTTTTGAAGCAAATTTCCCACTGGACCATAATATGGATGTTAGCAGTCTGTAAACAGTAAAGATGCAGAGATATGAATATTAATCACAAACTGTACCTGGGACATGGTCATTAGTGGTGACCTCCCAGCGACCAACCCTCTGAAGCTTAATTGGTCAAGAGGTCACCTGTCATCACCCCTTTGATCCCAAAGAAAAGAGAGATGCTAGGACAGTTTGGGGAGTTCTCTTTTTACCATCAAATCAGAAACATCTGCCAAGTTTGAGAACCAATTGACATCTGGCTCGTCAACCAAACCCTGTTCAACCCAAGGACATTGATTGCAAGTATCCTTCTAATTCTTAATTCTACCTTATCTCTTTGTTGCTGTATATTGTCTTTATTGCTTTGAAACACCCTTTTCTGTAAATATTTTATTTGCACCAATTTTGACCTTTTCACTATTAAAACCTTATTTTGAAAAGTGTTAACTTTGTCCCTAAGCTCTTAATGCAAGCTATAAATGAACCTGGCTCTTGAAGAAGTGCAACTGTGTAGGATAAGGCCTCTGAAGCATTATTCTAAAACCATAATTGGTATTGCTAAATGACTCATTTGACTCAGGTCAGTGGTGGCAGTGAAAGGGTTAATTGCTTAAATTAGCCTGGTGACAATCACTTTCAGGCTGCTGGCACCTAGATTGTGGTCACGCAAGCTGGAAACTATTTGTGCTGGATGCAGCTGAGAGTTTTCAATCATGTCTCCCCTTTCCCTTCTTTCCTCCACACTTTACATATTAAGTTGCTGAAGTCTCTACTGCAGTGGCGGCTGATGGTTCCCCCCATCCCACAGCATCTCAAACCTCCCACTGTCTGTTGATGCACCGGCACTTACCCCATTGGTGGCGGGGATCGGCGGGCACACAGCGGTGGGGATCGGTGGGCACACAGCAGGGGGGATCGGTGGGCACATTGGGCAGGGGATCAGGCTGCGGCGGGCATCTGGCAGCGTCTCCTGTGTCCTCTTCTCTTCTAAAATCATGGTGGCTTCTGCCGTGCGTCTCCTCCCCTCCTCCTAGGCGTCCAATAGGATCACCTGTCCTTTCAGCCAAAAGGGTATCAGACCCACTTCCCAACTGGCCGGATCAGTATTGCAACAGTAAACATTCATTTGCTGTTGCAACACAACTGAGTGGGCTCTGAACGCAATGCTCTAATCAGGTGCTTCAAAAAACCCCCCCCCCATCCCTGCCATAGGAATTCATGCACCCCGCATCCTGAAAGGGGTTGGGGCGTGTGGATGGGGAGGAGTGGCAGTGGTGTTGGGGGGCCGGCGCTCGTACACCCACAATGCATGGGCCGCCACTGCTCTCCTGATATGTTTTATCCCTCAGACCTTTCACAGTTTTTGTTGCTTGTCTCTGGGCTCATTCTAGGAGGGCACACAAGTGACCAAGCTTGAGAAACACTGAACTCTGGATGGTGGCCAGAAGACTAACACCAGGAGCAATGATAGCAGGAACGTAGCTTCACCAATGTCTTGCATTTGCTAACCATTAAAAAGATTGATAATTTTGAAGTTCTTCTTCAGGTTAAGCCTTTGGCTAGGCATGAGCCATTTTGTCCTACATAGTAGGTAAGGTTGAATAAAGACAAACGTCCATCCAGTTCAACCTGTGTAGGTGCAAATGTGTCAGTATCTATAATTATTCTCATATCCCTGTATGTTGTGTTCTTTAAGATGCACATCCAAGAGTCTCTTAAAAAATATTCATACCCCTCGCAGGCACCACCAATTGTGGAAGAGAGTTCCACATCCTTATTGCCCTGACAGTGAAAAACCCACTGCGCAGTTTAAGGTTAAACCTCTTCTCCTCCTGTCTCATTGTGTGGCCTCAGCTGGTACAATTCCTGTCAGTATGCTGTCAGCAAAGATAAGAAACCATGGTCTGGCTATAACCTGACTGAATTCTCTGAGGTCTCTCAGGTGTAAGCCATCTGGTCCTGGTGATTTATTTGTATTAAGTTTATCAAGCCTTTTCTTCACTCCAGCCTGTTAGCCACGAGGGTATGTCCTGTGTTGTGTCACTAATTGTACTGTCATGGTCGATATAACCCTCCTTTTCCTGCATAAAAACTGAGGAGAAGGCATTTAGTACAGTTGCCTTCTCTGTGTCATCCGTAACAATCCTCCCATCCTAGTCTTTTATGTGGGCAATGTGCTCTGATTTTGCCTTTTTACTGTTAACGTATCTAAAAAATGTGTTTGGATTACTGTTGCTCTCCTCCGCTATATGTCCCTTATAGTCTTTTTTTGCTGCCCTGATTGCGCTTTTACACTTCTTGTAGTGTTGGAATGCTGATGGTGACCCATCCCCTTTATATTGTTTAAAGGCCATTTTTTCTCTTTAATGAGGCTTTTTACATTACGGTTTAGCCACCCAGGTTTCGTCTTTGCTCTTCTATATTTATTGCCCTTTGGAATGCACTGTGTGATACATTTGTTTAATATGCTCTTAAAGCATTCCCATTTTTCTTACATGTTCAATGCATCTAGGATTTGGTCCCAATTGATGTCATGTAGTAATGACCGCAGTTCAGAAAAATGTGCTTGTTTGAAATTTTGTGCTCTAGTGCTTCCCTTGTGTCCCCTTTTTTATGTTTAATGCTGAATGTGATCATCCTGTGATCGCTAGATCCCAAGTTGTCCCTTGTATCCACATCTGAGATTAGACTTGGATTGTTCGTAATTAATAGATCTAACAGGGCATTCTTTCTAGCTGGGGAATCCACCAATTGGGACATGAAGTTGTCCTGTAAGACATTCATGAAATGACGGGCCTTAATTGAGTGAGCGGTCCCCTCTGCCCAGTCAATATCGGGATAATTGAAGTCCCCCATTATGATTATATTTCCCTGCCTTTCTCCCATTTCTAACTGTGATAGTAGGTCCAGCTCCTCCTCCTCCTTCATGTTGGGGGGCCTATAACATACCCCCACTTTTAATTTGCTTTGCAAAATGTTGTCAAAATTGCCATGTGGCAATATTTACCTAAATATGTTCCCCTTGGGGAAATGGGGACGTGTAGTTACATCACATAGGTTTGCTGATAAAGTGTTGTGATCACATGACGTATTCAACAAAGCCACGTGGAAGCCATGACAGTGATTTATGGAGGTCACCTTATTTACAAAGAAAAGGTTAGGGTTTCTCTTAGGGCTAGCATTAGTGTTAGGGTAAGCATTAGGGTCATTGCTAGGATTAGGGTTACCTTAAGAGTTAGGGTTAGCATTGGGTTAAGCAGTAGGGTTATTGCTAGGGTTAGGGTTTCCTTTAAAGCTACCACTAAAGTAGACATCAGGGTTAGCATTAGGGTTAGGGTTAGCTCACAAATAGACCAAAATGGTAGAAAGTTGCTTCTGAAACCCTTCAGATGCCATTTAAAGCCTATTGAACCCTTAAAACCGCCAGGAACAACCTTCTTTTCACCTCCCTCACTGGTTCCAATGCATTTTTAGTCAAAATTAAGAAATATGTCAAAATTTTAGTAAAGAAAACACTCCTCATTTCACTTTCAGTTTGACTTATCACTCTTGGTATGGGTTTGCATGTCCAACAATCTTTTCCAACAGGGGCAGCAGAAGTAAGGTGACTTAGGTCTTTTTCAACTTTTTGGAGCCGTATTTTATTTCTGCTATGTTGTCTTGTTTCTGTCATGTCCCTACTCTTTACAACCATATAATATTCAGAATGAATGTAATTAATAGCCAGCATATCTGATGTTTCAGGGATATGCTCAAAGCTAATACATCGAGGGAAAGCACGTTCAGAAATTAATAAGTTGCAAATGACCTTTGGGCCTCCTACCCGCGCTTCCCTTTTTTTCTAATTTAAAGCAATGACAGAATTTAAATAGAAAAGCAATTTTCATTTACGAGTGTATATCGTTATTCATCAGTAAAGGATTGCTGGAAATAAAAAAAGCCCTTTCGGTTAATTAGAGTCCTAAGTACCTCGGGGAAAAATAAAGTGTGTTTAAAAAGTACAGTGGAAAGAAATGTATATTGAGGCAGATTGTACGGGAGTAATCTAATAAAAATGTGAATTATTCCCATCACCTGGGAAACGGAACACGGACACAGCATGGCTCGAATATTCAGATGTGAATGCATCAGATAGAGGTGTAGCTGTTATATGCCCACACAACCATGCTATCTTTACCCCCAAAATTTAACTGAAAATAAATAATAAATACACAGCAGCTGCAAAGAATATTGCCAGCAATTAATCCCTACATATAAGCAGCCTTATGCCTGCATGTGACCAAACACAGTAATAAACAGGGTACCAATAACAAAATGGAAATGAAAAAAGTATTTTATACAAATAAAGTCCCAAGATGGCCTTTCAGGGGTTATATTCAGAACAGTTTCATAAATCTGAAAAAAATAAGTTTGTATACATGCTATCTTAGCAGCCGGACCAACCATTCTCAACTAGGGTACCTCCAGAAGTTGCTAAGGGCTTATTGAGCTGTGGCTGATTGACCTCAGGAAAAGAGAAGTGGTACTGTGCAGGATCCATACATACAGAATAAGAACAGATATTGAGAATTACACACAGCGGTCTGTGTGGTGCTGAGCTCCTCTCATGTCTGGTTCAAGCCCAGGGTTGGGCTCCCCTGGGCTGGGATGTCTCCCAGGAGAGTCCCAGGCTTTTCGGCCTACACAAGGACTTTCAGGTGAAGCTGTGGTTGGTGGTGAAGCAGGACGGAGTTCTGGGAATGGAAAGCAACCTGCAGAGACTGTAAGTAGACATGGAAATGTTTGTGAAGGAAAGTCCAGTATGAAAAGTACAGATAATACAGATAAGAAGAAGTCTGCTCAGCAGTGTGTTACTGTTACTCAGCAATACCTGGAAGTGTAACTCAGTCCAGCCAGCCATTGCTGGCACGGCAAGCCCAGCAGAGTGGGGCTCATTCAGTACAGAGCAAAGTTGCTCAGCACAAACCAAGTTCTGTAAGCATGGTTCAAGGCAGTCAGCCATTGCAGGCCCAGCAGAGCGCAGCTCTGTCTGCTCAGCGAAGTAATATTGTCATTCAGCACAGTTCAAGCTCTGGAAGAGCAACTCAAGGCAGTCAGCCATTGCTGCCACAGAAAGCCCAGCAGAGTGGAGCTCATTCAGTTCTGCCAGTTCTGCAACATAATAATGCCACCCAGTACAGTTCAAGTTCTGGAAGCACGATCAAAGGCAGTCAGCCATTACAACCACAACCAGCCCAGCAGAGTACAGTTCAGAGTAGGGTGACCAGACGTCCCCAGTTTCAGGGGACAGTGCCCAGATTGAGGACTCTGTCCCCAGACCAAGTCTGTCCCCGGTTTTGTCCCCGGATGGGATTTGAACAGAGGCCCGGACAATTTCAAAGACAGTCAGTGCAGAAATAAAAAAAAAATCTGAATTACACACCCCCGCTCCTACTAGCTTAGGGGGGTGTATTTTTTCCATTATCTGTGCTCCTTTCTGATGATCATGTGCTGGTCAGAGCGGAGGGACTATTTCTTCAGTGTCGGGCACATGCCCATTCGGCTCCTGCTCGCATGTGCTTCTGCCTTGGCTCAAGTCCCGGTCAGCTGCCTGCCTGCCTATCTCCTTGCCTTCCCTGGCGGAGTGATCTTCCTCTGCTCCTGTTAGGAAATGACTGTGGCTGAAATCGCGTCTGTGCCAGTTCGCGCGCGCCCGTGTGCGTGGCAATGGCACCAAACGGCTCATTTAAGCAGACAGCACCCTGCAGCCGGTGCTGTCCGTTCTACAGCGTGTGAGTGTTCCTGAGCGACCTGATTATCTGAGTATCTGTTCCTGTGACCCGGCTTGTCCTTGTTGATCTCTGCCTGCACCGACCCCAGCTTGCCCACGACAACTCTTCTGCCTGATCCCTGTGTACTTTTGCTGCCAGCCTGTTGACGACCCTGCCTGCACCTGACGACTCTTCTGCCTGCACCCTTTGTACCGCATTGCCAGCTAGTTGCCGACTGGGCCTGCACGACCACTCCGCTACCTGCACGAGCCATTACTGGACCTTTCACACCACCACTAGGGATCCTATCCAGCCCTCATGCCCCCCTATGCCCCCGAGCCCCCTGTCTGCTCTACCAGGGGTTCTCGAACAGGGCAAGAGAAGTGGTACTGTGCAGAGTCCATACATACAGAATAAAACCGATACTGAGAATTACACCCAGTATACAGGACAAGAGAAGTGGTGCTGTGCAGAGGGTGTGGCTGCCTGTGAAACAGCTGAAGTCTGTGCGCTGCTGAGCTCCTCTCCTGTCTGGTTCAAGCCCAGGGTTGGCCTCTCCTGGGCTGGGAAGTCTCCCCGGAGAGTCCCAGGCTTTTCGGCCTACACAAGGACAAGCTGTGGTCTGTTCAGCAAAGTAACATCGCCATTCAGCACAGTCCAAGCTCTGGAAGAGCAACTCAAGTCAGTCAGCCATTGCTGCCACAGCAAGCCCAGCACAGTGGAACTCATTCAGTTCTGCCAGTTCAGCAACATAATATTACCACCCAGTACAGTTCAAGTTCTGGAAGCATGATCAAAGGCAGTCAGCAATTGCAACCACAGCAAGCCCAGCAGAATACAGTTCAGAGGGCATCTCCTACAGCTCAGTGTGTGGCCCCTACAGCGAAGAGTGTGGCCCCTACGGCAAAGAGCGTGGCCCCTACAGCTAAGAGTGGAGCAGGGACATCTGTTAATCCCAGTATTCCTCGCAAATATACAAGGACTTCATTCGAACAGAAAACCATTAAAGAGAACTTACAACAGTGTGTAATGGTGGGCAGCAGCCAGGAACATTTATCGTGCTCTAAACTGCAACAGCATAAAGATGAGGGTGGTAAACCTTCTACACCCAGCAGAGACCCCCAGCCCAGTACTGGCGATGGAAAGGCAGATCAAGATTTCAAACATCCTGCAGAGACGAAGCAGAAGGGGTTAAAGTCAGAACCTGTGCTGCACCTGGCTGATAAAATTCCTTTCCTGGTAAAGAGAATGGAGACCCTAAGGAAAGCCATGGCTAAAATCCAGAGAGACATTGACTCTGTCTATAGACTCAAAGCTGCCAACCCCAAGAAGTAAATCTTATATGACAGCAAACTGAACTCCCTGGGCATTGAACTGGCCAGTGTATCAAAGGACATTGATGCTGTTCTGGAAGAACTGGGGCCAGTGGCGGAGGTGTACCGTAATCGTGATCGTTTTGAGGCAAGATCGAGTAGAAGGCTCGAGTCTTCTTCACAGTCAGACTCTGGGGAACCAGTCCAACACACGCTGCCACCAAATGTGTCTTCTGAAGGGAAGTCTCTGCAGCCTCTGTAGGACAGTGAGGAGCAACACCAGGTTGCAGCTGATTTTCCTGCTGGACTTCCAGCTCTGGAGGATAGCGGGAACATAAATTTAACCCAGCAGACATTCGCAGTACAGGAGACTCAGAGAAGTGACATGGTGGACTCCCAGCATATGGATTGTGAGAACAGTGCTGTTACCACTAATGTTTATAGTGGGAGTTATGCTGGGGTGACTGGTGTTCATGATGGGAGTAACACTGGGGTAACTGGTAATGATGCTGCTAGTAATGCTATGATGTGCAGTGCTGATGACACTAATATTGATGTGGTGAATAATTCTAATGTTATCAATACTAATGCTGGTATATCTGAACAGGGTCATCAGCAGTCAGAGAGCTCTGAGAATGTGGCGATGGAGGAGTCAGTTCAGGATAACCCTCATGTCTTCCCCCTTTGGTGGAGCCACCACCTTCTCCACAGGAGAATGCTGGTCCATCTGGTCATGTCCCTCCTCGGAATGCCTGGAGCCGTGGGGCCCCTTCTTTTTCCACCAGTAACAGTTATACTGGTCAGGCCTTCAAGAGGAGGAATGTGGTCAGATTTAAGCATAGGGGTTCCAGAGAGGAGCTCCCCGATAGGAGGTTTGTAGTAAGGGAGTTGCTGTGTCAGCAGATGGGGTTTGTGCCTGCAGACATACTGGCAGTCATCAATCTCCCTGATAGACAAGGTTATGATGTCAGCTTTAAGCTCATGTCTGACTTGGACAGATTCTGGGCCAGTTTCAGTAGGTTTTGGGACAAAGAGGGTTGGAAGAATTTCATCTTCATTCCAATCTCCAAGCCGGACACAGCAAATGTTAACATCATTTTCTGGAATTAGTCTGTGCCCCCCCAGGATATTGTCATCTGGCTTAGAAGGCATTGTGAAATGGTTTCTGATTTGACAAAAACAAAAGACAGTGATGGGATCTGGACTGGTGGTTGGAGGGTTCTAGTTAAGTTGAGGCAAACTAACAATGTTACCCATCACCTGCCAAACTCCTTTTTTCATTGGTCGGGAGAGAGGAGTTTGCTTCTATGCAGGTCAGCCCAGGTTATGTTTTAAATGCGGCAAATCTGGCCATGTGGCGAGTGTTTGTACAATCTTGAAGTGTAATCTTTGTGGGGAAGTTGGCCACGTCAGTTCTACCTGTGAGAGGGTTAAGTGCAAACAATGTGGTAGGCTTGGCCATTTCCACAGGGATTGCCCGGATGACTTCCATAACATGGGTGGGGAATCTGCAGATGATGAACTGTTGGCTGCAGCAGAACATCTAGAGGAGGAGGCCTTCATGAATGGGGCTAGGGAGGAGGTGGACCCAGTGGACCGGGAGACTACCCCCGGAACGTCAGGCAGTGTTCAGCAGGCAGAGGAGCAGCGGCTGGTTGTGCACTCTTCATCTGTTTCAGTTCCTGCCTCTGTGGAGAACATTCCTGGTCATAAGAGAAGGAAAAAAAAGATACGTCTACCCGTAAACCCGAAAGTGAATGGACCTTAGTGCAGAAGCCAGCTAAGAAAATGAAAGGGGCACCAGAAGTGGGGAGGGCAGTTTCCACCAACAGGTATGAAGTCTTATCAGATTCGGATGTTGACTCAGATTATCTAGCAGCCAAGGAACTGGAGGAGGAATTACAAAAAGTGGAAAAGGAGTTTGCGGATGGCTCAGAGGATGACCCGCCCCCAAAAAAAGCGTGTGCCCCCTGATCCTATATCCGCAGAATCTGATATGGAAACTGGTAGTTGGCAGAGTGACTCTTATTCTGACTTATAATGATGGCAGTTCTACCTTTAACTGTCTTTTGCTATGATGTCAGGACTGAAGAACGTAAGGGGTCTGGTCACACCTGATAGGAAATCGGGTTGTAACCAGGAGAGGTTCATGGATATAATGAAGAGCTTCCCTCCAGAATATTGCAGGTTTGGGTCAATCCGAGGTGAGACAAAATCACCAAAGGGAGTTTATATATAACAGGAAATTATTATTTATGATTTTTCTTTAACTATTCTGAGTCTTTAACCGAGATAATATGTCAGTAATGTTTGTATTTATGGTATTTTCATACAGTTAGGTTGTTACCATGTATTCTGTTTGTTTTTACAATAAAAATCTCCATACATACAGAATAAGAACAGATACTGAGAATTACATGCGGCATACAGGCCAAGAGAAGTGGTACTGTGCAGAGTTCATACATACAGAGTAAGAACAGATACTGAGAATTGCACACGGCATACAAGGCAAGAAAAGTGGTACTGTGCAGAGTCCATACATGCAGAATAAGAACAGATACTGAGAATGACACACAGCATACAGGACAAGGGAAGCGCTACTGTGCAGAGTCCATACATGCAGAATAAGAACAGATACTGAGAATTGCACACGGCATACAAGGCAAGAGAAGTGGTACTGTGCAGAGTCCATACATGCAGAATAAGAACAGATACTGAGAATTTCACCCAGCATACAGGACAAGAGAAGTGATACTGGGCAGAGTCCATACATACAAAGTAAAAACAGATACTGAGAATTGGACACGGCATACAAGGCAAGAGAAGTGGTACTGTGCAGAGTCCATACATGCAGAATAAGAACAGATACTGAGAATTACACACAGCCTATAGGACAAGGGAAGTGCTACTGTGCAGAGTCCATACATACAGAGTAGGAACAGACTGAGAATTACACCCAGTGTACAGGACTTTACCCAGCACACAACCCAATATTGTGCAGTATTCACATGTGCTTAATTTTCAATTAATCACAGAATAAAAAAAATTCCAGCCAGGAATACACTGACTTTTCTTTAGGCTAGGTTCACATGTGAGTGGGTGCAGGAAGGTATGTAATTGCACACCTTTGTGCACCCGCAGAGAAAAACACACTGCTGCTTAAGAGATATGTGGAGGTACACTAGAATGCGGGAAATCCTCGATCCGTGCATGTTTCATGCACCCCATTCAAATCTTAATGCCCTTGCAATGCATGTCAGTGTTATCTTAACGACACCGCAAACAAAGGGCGCAAAACACAACGTGTTTGCCTGCACCGGATCACATTCACAAAACGACCATGTGAACCGATTGCAGTGCAATTTCAAAATTGGTGCATGCATGACTTTGGTGCGACTTAAGTCCATTCAAAATGAATGGGCCTTGATTGCACTGCACTCGACACAATAAGCCTGGGTTCACACTATAGTTTGCATGTGAATCGTACAGGAACTGCACCACATTCCTGTGCAATTCACATGCGATTCTGTGCGGTGTGATTTCAGTCCATTCATTTTGAATGGGCTGGAATCGCACCACATCACACCAGAAAAGTGCAGGCACTTTTTTTTAAAAACCAGCCATGCGATCTGGCTCAGTCAAACACTGAGTTTGTGACCTTTCAGCCTGTGTCTTAGAACAACAGGGAGATGTAGCCTCTACAGGCTTGGAAAGATCAGTTTGTAAATGGATAGAAAACTGGCTAAAAGACCAAATTCAGAGAGTAGTGGTTAATGATTCTTACTCTAAATTGTCTAAGGTTATCAGTGGTGTACCCCAAGGTTCAGTGTTGGGACCCTTACTTTTTCATATCTTTATACAGTAAATGATATCGGGTCTGGGATTAAAAGTACCATTTCAGTGTTTGCAGATGACACCAAGAATAACGTCCTTACTGGATGTCTCCAACTTACAAGCTGACCTCAGTGCACTGTCTAATTGAGTGACTATGTGACAAATGAGGTTTAATGTTGATAAATGTAAAGTTATGCACATGGGGCCTAAGAATATGCATGCATCATACATACTAGGGGGAGTACAACTGGGGGAATCAATGGTGGAGAAGGATCTGGGTGGTCTGGTAGATCATAAGCTTAGCAATGTGGTTTCCAAAGCGAGCAAAGTCCTTTCTTGTATTACATGAGGTATGGACTGCAGAGGGAGAGAGATCATTTTTGCCCCTGTACAAATCATTAGTAAGACCTCATCTGGAATATGCAGTTCAGTTTTGGGCACCAGTTCTCAAAAAGGATATCGGGGAACTGGAGAAAGTGCAGAGAAGGGCAACCAAACTAATACGAGGCATGGAGGAGCTCAGCTATGAGGAAAAATTAGAGGAACTGAATTTATTCACTTTAAGGTCATCACAGACGACAAGGGGACACTCTTTACGTCTAGAGGAAAAGAGACTTAATCTCCAAATACGAAAAGGTTTCTTCACAGTAAGAGCTGTGAAAATATGGAATAGACTTCCTCAAGTTCTGGCCAGCTTAGTAGGTTGCTGTTAAAAAAAGAGCTGGATACATTTCTAAATGCACAAAATATATCTGGATATTTATTTTTAGAGGTGATAACACCAGGGAGTAGTTGATCCAGGGAATATCTGAGTGCCCCTTGGGAGACCAGGAAGGAACAAGTTGGATCATACCTTACAAGGGTTGTTTTGCCTTCCTCTGGAACAGCTGTAGGTATAGTATTGTGTATATGAAGGTTTTCTATTTTATTTTTACTAAATGCACTAGTCTTTTTAACTATGATTCCAAGGGTGCATTTATACTTGCAGTTGGGGGGGCATTTAAAAATGCACAGCTGAGCCACGTTTTTAGCACCCCCCTTTAAGCAGCACAAGGGTGTTCACATGCCGTGGCTTCTGATATGTTCGGTGGGCAGTCCCACCACTGAACACAATCCATTCAAGCAAATTGGAAGCTCCACCATACCCCCCCTGGCATTTGAGTCATGACTGGATTAAATAGGCTGTGAGGAGGCATCACTGTCTGTCAAGTGCCTCTGAGAAGTGATCCAAGCACAGATTGCTTATCATAGGCACTGCAGTTTGGACTCAAAACTAAACTTAGCCAAAGTAAATGACATTGGTGTCCTTAAAGTGTATCTAAATCCAAGAACAAAATGTCGTATATTGCAACTTTTCAGTCCTAAGATACAAGGGCTGTATTCATTTTCTTTTTTTTTTTCAGGCTAACTACATATTGTGCGAGTGCAGAGAATACCTACTGATCCTGCTAGAAATCCAGTGTGCTTGTCATTTCCTGTGCACTGAACTAAAATCTCAGGCAATGTTATGAGCTTTTTCAAAATATCCGTTGTGAAATACAAAGCAACTCCAGTCTACATAATGGGGAAGAGGAGAAGGGGAGGTATTAGTAGCCCAAATCAGCATCTTAGGATAACAATGCTGCTCCTCCCTAGAAAAAGTACAGTGAATAGGCATTACCCATACCTCCCAACTTTTTGAGATGGAAACAAGGGACACCTATTAGCAAAAGAATGCAGGCACAGGACACACCCCCTGCCACGCCCTCTTAAAGGAAAATTATACAAAAACATGATTAGTTAAAGCTATAAGTGCTTTTTTACCACCAATATTCCTTTATATTGGCTTTTGAAATTTGCTACAAAGGCAGCAATTTAGAAGTTGGGTGAAAGGTTTAGCACTGAGAAACACTTTGAAAGATAAAAAGTGCATTTTATATACAACTATATAGATCAGACCAAAATGAGGGACACATGAGGAGGAAAGAGGGAAATTTGGGACAGTCCCTCCAAATCAGGGGCAGATACAGAGTCTAGTCTCCGGAGGGGCACTGCTAGAAAATAAGGTATTTCACAGGCAATATGTCGGGGCAATAGCTGATGTTGGCACTTCAATCATCATGGCACCATGGTTGGTATGGTATCAGGATGATTGAAGTGCCTTATTTCTATTATTACATTGTAATATAAAATGAAATAGTTAAACTCACCATAATGCAGAATCAGTTGGAGCCCTGAGTGTGCCACCTGCCACATCTCCTGCCACCAGATGCAGCTTGTTACTTGCCACATCGCCTGCCACCAGATGCAGCTTGTTACTTGCCACATCGCCTGCCACCAGATGCAGCTTGTAACTTGCCACGTCGCCTGCCTCCAGATGCAGCTTGTCACTTGCCACTGTCGCCGGCCCCAGATGCAGCTTGCCACCAGATGCAGATTGTCACTTGTCACATCGCCTGCCACCAGGTACAGATTTTCACTTGCCACGCCGCCTGCCACCAGATGCAGCTTGTCACTTGCCACGTTACTTGCCACCATATGCGGATTGTCACTTGTCACATCACCTGCCTTCAGATGAAGCTTGTCACTTGTCACGTTGCCTGCCACCAGATGCAGCTTGTCACTTGCCACATCAGCTGCCACCAGATGGGTTGTCACTTGCCACCAGGGGCAGATTGTCACTTGCAACGTCACCTGCCACCAGGTGCAGATTGTCACTTGCAACATCACCTGCCACCAGGTGCAGATTGCCACTAGCCACATCGCCTACCACCAAATTGAGCTTGTCACTTGTCACGTCACCTGCCACCAGGTGCAGCTTGCCACTTGCCAGCAGATGCAGATTGTCAGTTGCCACATTACTTGCCACCATATGCAGATTGTCACTTGTCACACCACCTGCCTTCAGATGCAGCTTGTCACGTCACCTGCCTACAGATGCAGTTTGCCACTTGCCACATCTCCTGCCACAAGATGCATATTGTCACTTGCCACTGTCTGTGTCCCAGAGTGAGTGCGGGCAGTGAGACATGATGTAATCTCTCTGCTTGCTCGCCCGCCCACTAACCCGCCGGCCTGCTAACTGGCCTGCCTGTCCACCTGCTCACCCACTGACCCACTCATCGTTCGGCCCGCTCAGTCACTATTTTCTCGGGTGGTGCAATTGCCCCGCTGCCCCCCCCCACCCGATCCGCCCCTGTTCCAAATCAGGGACAGTTGGGATCTGTAGGTGTTGCCACCCTAGGATAGGAAACGTGTTACCGGCAAGATCTCTAGGAGAAAATAAAGAGAAAGAAAAACAAAAGAAAACTGATGCAGCCAGCCTAAGACTGGCAAGCTGCGATATATTCAATTTTTGTTCTTGGACTTGGATAGTCTTTAACCTTTCAGAATGTATTATCAGCTTTCTTTGTTTCTGTAGTTAGAGGCAATCATTTGTTCTGAAAGTTTGTGTGAGATAAATTCCAGCATTATGGCTAATCACTGCTGATTAAATAATTGACACAACGACAATTATCTGCTGACAAAAAAAGCTGATAACCCAGCTGGAGAGGTTTTATCCACGCACATAGACAATACCAGCTTCGTGTCCTCCTTTTTTTCCCAAACCCCTCTCCCCAGACATTCGTCTATTCACGTCTCCCCATCCCTCCCTTATAACTTAATAGATTGTATGCTCTTTTGCCATCTCTATCCTCAATTATACTCAGATTGTAAGGTCTTCACACCCAAATAGATTGTAAGCTCTCTCACCTACTGCATCCCTTATTGCCTAATAGATTATAAACTTTGTATCATGGCATGATAGGAATTCTGTCAATCCATAATTTCCCATTACAAACCTATGGGTACATTAGAAAATACATATAAGTGTTAGAGATGCATCTTACTGTGTTGGTGTGAAGGTCAGCAGTAATAAATCTCTTGAACATATCAAGCATGAGAGGAACGTTTTCGACCTCTCGGCGGTCGAGCGATCGGCCGATTTTCCACCTGTGTATTCCTGCAACGTTTTTGACTACCGACCTCTGTTTCGCTGGTCGGCGGTCGCGCGATTGGCCGATTTTCTAACCGTGTATTCCTGCTATAAGTGCAAAGCCTCGTACACACGGTTCCACGGTCGTACAACCGAACGGACCAAATTGTATGTTGGATAATGTAATTTGCGTACTAACATGCACTACACGATCGTATGACCAAAGCGAACGTAGTGACGTGTTATGAACGTATAAAGAGAAAGTTCAGGTGCATGTAATTAGCGTCCGGCCGTTCCTGACTTCTGAGCATGCGTGTTTTGCACAATACAACTTGTTGGACCAACTTCTCTGTATACACGATACAACGGTCGTACGACCGCTTGTTGGTACAACCAAAGTTTTATAGTTTGCTCATACAACTTCTGTTGTATGACCGTCGTACGTACGCTGTTCTAATCGTGCGTACTAACGGTCGGATGAGCATACAACGAGCAGTCGTACGACCGTTTGTATACGACCGTCGAACCGTGTGTACGAGGCTTTAGAGACCAATAGTGATTAGCAGGGTGGAAAGAGGTGAGACGGAGCATGGAACCATTGTTCAGTATTTGCATTATTAACCAACCCCAAAATTCTGTGACCATGCCTGCTGTATATTGAGATGCCATTGATTTGCATATTGGGGTACAGTGTAGACTCAGGAATTGCTTCATCTTCCCTTCAAACTAGAAGTGCAATGGTACTAAAATCCAGAGCCACAGCATGGCTGCCTGACCAATCAGAAAGCCCCAGTCTGGGTTTTCCTTCATGCCATACTATCCTCTGATTCCTAGTTCACAAGAGGTGTCTTGCAGCTTTGCAATACGTCTTCATATATAGACGCTCGTTTCACCTGACCTACATTTGTCCTCTCTACACTTTAAAAAATCTTCCAGCTTCTCAAACATCTAAACTTGTCAAAATAGAAAATGGCCTTCTATTTAATAGCCGGTATTTTCATGTTTGCTACATACCTGCCATTTTATCATTGCAGAGTCACATTACGCCAGCCGCTAGTCAGACTCGGCTAGGAAAGATTTATGCCGGCTCTGGCAGAGATTGGATAACCTAAAAAAAAAAGTAAAAGCTATTGCAGCTTGCGCTAGTTGGTTTTCTATGAACCTAATACGTCACCCACCACAAATGTCACTCTGATTCTTTGGCTATTTAATAGGGCTGTTAGTTTACCTGCGACTTCAAAACACTTACAAAGATGACACTTTGAAGGCAGTTTTTCTGACTGGTGATCCTTTAGGACCTATATTATTGCAAACTCAAGCCCTTGATTGATACATCTGAAGTGGGTGAGCAAGGGTCAGCACCTCCAAATCAGAGGCATAACTAGAACCTTTAGGGCCCTGGTGCAATAAAGCATGAGGGGCCCTTGACCACCAGGGCACTTTCCATTGGTCCCGGAGGTTTAGGAGTGTCTATTGGAATTTTTGACCATTCTTCCAGAAGCACATTTGTGAGGTCAGGCACTGATGTGAACGAGAAGGCCTGGCTCTCAGTCTCTGCTCTAATTCATCCCAAAGGTGTTCTGTTGGGTTGACGTCAGGACTCTGTGCAGGCCAGTCAAGTTCCTCCACCCCAAACTTGCTCATCCATGTCTTTATGGACCTTGCTTTGTGCACTGTGCGCAGTCATGTTGGAACAGGAAGGGACCATCCCCAAACTGTTCCCACAAAGTTGGGAGCATGAAATTGTCCAAAATGTCTTGGTATGCTGACCTCTTAAGAGTTCCCTTCAGTGGAACTAAGGGGCCAAGCCTAACCCCTCAAAAACAACCCCACACCATAATCCCCCCCTCCACCAAATGATTTGGACCAGTGCACAAAGCGAGGTCCATAAAGAAATTGAAGAGTGAGTTTGGGGTGGAGGAACTTGACTGGCCGGCACAGAGTCCTGACCACAACCCTTTAGAACACCGTTAGGATGAATGAGAGCAGAGATTGTGAGCTAGTCCTTCTCGTACAACATCAGTGCCTGACCTCTGGAAGAATGGTCAAACATTCCCATAGACACACTCCTAAATCTTGTGGACAGCCTTTCCAGAGGAGTTGAAGCTGTTAGGCCTCATACACACGGACGTTTTTTGACGCCGGCGTTTTCTGGCGTTTTTTTCAGCTCTCCATGTTAGTCAATGGCCCAATAAAAACGTCGGCGTTAGTGAGCTGAAACTAGAACCCACAGCCATCGCGTTCTGAGGCTGTAACGTTTTGGCATTTTTTGAATCCGACGCCACAATATGCCAACAAACGCCAACATACGCCAACAAACGCCACCGATTATTATACCGGCGTTTTCCGGCATTTTTTGACGCCAACGTTTTTAGGTTGAAAAATAGCAGAGGGATGATTTTTTTTAAAAAAACGCCTATTGACGCCGACGCTCACTAACGCTCAAAAACGCCGATGCATAACGCCGAAAAACAACGACTTTTTTTCCTTGACGTCGGGCCCGACGTTTTGTTTATTTTTTTAGAAACGTCCGTGTGTATGAGGCCTTATAGCTGCAAAGGGTGGGCCAACTCAATATTGAACCGTACGGGCTAAGACTGGGATGCCATTAAAGTTCATGTGTGTGTAAAGGCAGGCGTGCCAATACTTGTGTAGATATATAGATACTGTATATACAGTATCTCACAAAAGTAAGTACGCCCCTCACATTTTTCGTAAATATTTTATTATATCTTTTCATGTGACAACACTGAAGAAATGACACTTTGCTACAATGTAAAGTAGTGAGTGTACAGCTTGTATAACAGTGTAAATTTGCTGTCCCCTCAAAATAATTCAACACACAGCCATTAATGTCTAAACCGCTGGCAACAAAAGTCAGTACACCCCTAAGTGAAAATGTCCAAATTGGGACCAAAGTGTCAATATTTTATCTGGCCACCATTATTTTCCAACACTGCCTTAACCCTCTTGGGCATGGAGTTCACCAGAGCTTCACAGGTTGCCACTGGAGTCCTTTTCCACTCCTGCTTGATGACATCTAAGAGCTGGTGGATGTTAGAGACCTTGCGCTCCTCCACCTTCCATTTGAGGATGCCCCACAGATGCTCAATAGGGTTTAGGTCTGGAGACATGCTTGGCCATTCCATCACCTTTACCCTCAGCTTCTTTAGCAAGGCAGTGGTCATCTTGGAGGTGTGTTTGGGGTCATTATCATGTTGGAATACTGCCCTGCAGTCCAGTTTCTGAAAGGAGGGGATAATGCTCTGCGTCAGTATGTCACAGTACATGTTGGCATTCATGGTTCCCTCAATGAACTGTTGCTCCCCAGTGCTGGCAGCACTCATGCAGCCCCAGACCATGACACTCCCACCACCATACTTGACTGCAGGCAAGACACACTTGTCTTTGTAATTCTCATCTGGTTGCCTCCACACACGGTTGACACCATCTGAACCAAATAAGTTTATCTTGGTCTCATCAGACTACAGGACATGATTCCAGTAATCCATGTCCTTAGTCTGCTTGTCTTCAGAAAACTGTTTGCAGGCTTTCTTGTGCATCATCTTTAGAAGAGGCTTCCTTCTGGGACGACAGCCATGCAGACCAATTTGATGCAGTGTGCGGCGTATGGTCTGAGCACCGACAGGCTGACTCCCCACCCCTTCAATCTCTGCAGCAATGCTGGCAGCACTCATACGTCTATTTCCCCAACACGACCTCTGGATATGGCGCTGAGCACGGGCACTCAACTTCTTTAGTCGACCATGGCGAGGCCTGTCCTGAGTGGAACCTGTCCTGTTAAACCGCTGTATGGTCTTGGCTACCGTGCTGCAGCTCAGTTTCAGGGTCTTGGCAATCTTCTTATAGCTTAGGACATCTTTATGTAGAGCATCCATTCTTTTTTTCAGATCCTCAGAGAGTTCTTTGCCATGAGGTGCCATGTTGAACTTCCAGTGACCAGCATTAGAGGGGGAGAGCGATAACACCAAATTTAACACACCTGCTCCTCATTCACACCTGAGACCTTGTAACACATGGGAGGGAAAATGGCCAATTGAGTCCAATTTGGACATTTTCATTTAGGGGTGTACTCACTTTTGTTACCAGCGGTTTAGACATTAATGGCTGTGTGTTGAGTTATTTTGAGGGGAAAGCAAATTTACACTGTTATACAAGCTGTACACTCACTACTTTACATTGTAGCAAAGTGTCATTTCTTCAGTGTTGTCACATGAAAAGATAGAATAAAATATTTACAAAAATGTACAAATACAAATGTACAAATACATAAAAAAAAGTTTTTACAAAGTAAAAGAAATAACTAGTGCAAAAAAAAAAGGAAACATATAACAGATGTACAGTCCCACTTTATTGCAAAAGTAAGAGCTGGAAATTTTACTATAGCATAAAAGAGACAAATACAAACACACCTTGTTTCATAAAATACAAAGTACATTTTCCTACAGCCTGGAACCACACAGCCGGAGGCCCGGGTATACGAAAATACGGATGGCTTGGAGATAAAAACAACATAGTACGCACTATATAAAAACAAACAAAACACTGTCACGGGGCAGTAAATTCACTTTGTGCGTATAAAACAAACAAGTTTGCCTGTTGTATAAAATAGACACAAAAATAAAATACTTCAGCAGTAAAAAACGAAACAGTTACATAAAGGGCGCATTAAAATGACAACGTTGTTTTGTGTGTTATGGTCAATGTGTGTTTGTTTCTGACGTTAAACAAAAATTTGTTATTGATGCAGAGGATTTTTTTTTATTTACTGTGCTTTTTTATTTTAAATTAAATATATATGTATTTGATATCAAATCTACGCACACGCAATAAATATTCAGTATACTTTACAATCTACAAAAAAACTCAATATATATCCAGTTATTGAATCTGCTGTTGATCTGCTCTGTCCCTTGGGGGTCTATTTATGCAAAATTCATCATGCAGATGTCTTAAGTAACTTATACAATAGGCATACAATGTCACAGTGAACAAGTGCCCAACAAGTGCCCACTTAGAACATAAAGAATAAGGCCTCGTCCACACGGGGGGTATCGATGCACACACTGTGTGAGGGCAGCGTTTACCCTCACGGGCATGCAGTGGTGGTCTGTGCATTTACTTGCAGCCATTGATGTCAATTGGGACACAACAGGATATAGGCACTGCTCTCAATTTGACGTGTGTGGGTATGTGTCCCCGAACTGATACAGCATGCAATCAGGCCATGCACCTGCATATTAAGTTTGGGGAAGTAGCCATGCCCATGCAGTCGTTGCATCCCAATTAACCTCAAATGGACTGTCTGCCCGGGGATGAAAGGAACACCTGTGCATCCCTGTGAGGGCAAACACCGCCCTCACATGGGGTATGCACTGATATGCCCCATGTGAATGAGGCCTAACCCAGATGTTTATAAAAATGATATAATCCTGTGCAGATGTAAAATCAATAAATATTGTTATACTGTCACCTTAAAGAGGAGTCCCCCCCCCCCCCCCAAAGCAAATAATTAAAAGTCAGCAGCTACACATACTGTAGCTGCTGACTTTTAATATTGGGACACTTACCTGTCCTGGAACCCAGCGATGTTGGCACCCCAGCCAATATTTCCGGCTCTCGGGTGCTGCCGCCGCCATTCGTAGTAAGGGAACCCGACAGTGAAGCCTTTCGGCTCTACAGCTGGTTCCCTACTGCTTATGGGCAAAGCGCACTGCACTTTCTGAATGACCTGGCGGCGGGGGAAGGAGGAGGGGGCGTGATTTCTCAGAAGTGGGCACAGGTACCCGCTCCCCCCCCCCCCCAAAGGTGCCGAATGTAGCACCGGAGGGGGGATAACGAAGATAAGCGGAGCTTCCACTTTTGGGTGGAAGCTCGCTTTAATGTCTTGGACTGTTACTGATGGACATCACTAATATAGCAATAGTGTAGCCTACAATGTATAACGTCCTGTTCTTAGGAAAAGTAAGGGAGTAAAAGCAAATCTGTAGAGGTTGTTCTATGGTGGGGTAGAGTTAGCCATTTAGACCATATTTTATCAAATTTCTTCAGTCAACCCTTTGCTAAGTACAGTAACAAATGGCTTTAATAATTAATCTTAGGCTGGGTATAGATCATTCTTAAAGCATCGGGGGAAGCAGATAGTCCCAATGTGAGGCTCACTGTAGGAGTTAAAATAAAAAATCGCAACCGATCTGTAACTTTTTAAACAAAAAAATGGAAAACAGCACTAAAAGAGTGTTAACAGGAGATCATATTAAGAATTAGTTGATATTTAAGTAAAATCTTCGGGAGGACCACATAACTGTCTGTGCTGGCTTGGGTGATAGCTCTGAGTCTTGCTGGGGCTGCTGACATCACATCCAAGATGGTGGCAAAGTCTCAGGGCTTTTGGATGTCCAGACAAGGGAGGCTTTTACAGGTAAATAACATGCATAAAACATGCAATCTTTTTGGAGGATTGTTGTTGAAATTAATGGCCTGGCGACATGGTCAATTGAAACTATTATTAAGTACTAGTATTGTTACTAACTTTTATTTTTCATTATTAATAATATTATATGAAGCCCACAATATATCATACAACACCATACAACTCCTAATATTAATAATAGTACCCTTAATTTAGAAAATAATCCTTTTATGCAGCACTACAAGGCTAGCTTTATGAGCTAAAGAGGAAGCTATATCGGGCCCGTTGGTGTAGAGGGCCTGCCAGAGCCATGGGAACCCCAATGTCTCCAGATCTACGACCTCTGCAACCTGACCACGTACGTGTACATTCAACCAACCCAGTGTCCTATTTCAGAGTGAGACGTAATGTCATTTTCATATTCTGAACCAACCCAACATACTAACACTTTAAATTAGTACTAACTTTTGAGGCCAATAGGTCAGTCCTAAAGAGTGTAACCATGATTCCGGAACAAATGCCCAGGTCAGATACAAGGCTGGAAAACAATGTAGAACACAAATAGTCAGATCAGTTACAGAATCAATTATGGTCTACCTGTACAACCAAAAAAGTGATACAAACGATCATTCAGGTCCTAGGTTATGCCAGCAGAGTGCTGTGCATAGCTTCCTGAATACATCACAGCACCCTTCTCAGTAATTCTCTTGAGGGCCCTCGGCCCTGATGGAATTAGTGGTCTGGCTCTTTCTTGGGAGGAGTAATGGAAATGATAAAAATGTTCTGACGGCTGTCAGTCTAAAGGAGTTGGTGTCCCTAGTTAGACTGCATTTGCAGACCTCTCTGGATGATGCCCACATGTGATGCTCAGTCTCAGTTGAAAAATTAAAATTAATTTGCTGTTATTGCACTTTCTGGTTGGCACCATTGTTACAAACAACATGAGACTTGTGAGATTTTTTTCTGTACAAGAACATATCTTAAAAAAAAAAATCTAAAATCCAATAAATGTGAGGCGCGGGCCAGGGACATTAAAGTGGTTGTATACTCATTTAAAAAAAAAAAACTGCAATGAGCTAGTATGTACTGCATACTAGCTCATTATGAAATACTTACCTTAAAACGAAGCTCCATCAGGGCTGCACGGTCCCCGCAGAGGGAGCGGACATCTTCCCTCAGGGGATCCTTCCGGGTCCAGGGCTCCGGTGCGAGACGTCACTCTGCGCATGCGCGCGGTAGCCCTTCTTTCCGGCAGGGTTTCAGGCAAGGTCTGGCGCCGGGACATCACTGTGCATGCGCAGTGAAATCAGCGGCTGCATGCAAGATGAATATCTCCTAAACCGTGTAGGTTTAGAAGATATTCATTTTACCTACAGGTAAGCCTTATTATAGGCTTACCTGTAGGTAAAAATTATATTTTAGGGTATGTAATGGAGGCCAGAGATATTATTTTTTTGTTGTGTTTCCTTTGTTGAAATCAGCAGTGTGCAATGCAGCCAAATGGTCTACCTAAATAAGCCTAGGGGTTCCTGTGCCCCGCAGGGGAGGTTAATTTTGTTAGGAGGCACACACAGCCTGGTGTCCTGTGACTGGAGAGTCTCCAGGGGTCTTGTGGGCTCGGCTTAGCTAAATTCAAAGCACAGTTTAATTTCCCTAGGCTGGGCAAAAACAGTCAGTCTTTGGCCGAGCTTTTGTCAGTGATGGACCCAGGGGAACTCTTGTCTGTCTGTACCCCTAGAACAGTGGTTCTCAACTCCGGTCCTCGGAACCCACCAACAGGCCAGGTTTGCAGGATAACTGAAATACATCACAGGTGATGTAATTTGCTGCTCAGTGATTGCAGTATTCTAGTCTGCATCTCCCCAAGGTAATACTAAAAACCTGGCCTGTTAGTGGGTCCGGAGGACCGGAGTTGAGAACCACTGCCCTAGAAGGAGGCTGGAAAATACATGGGACTACTGTACTACTCTTACATTCTACTCTCTGTGCCCCGTGATCCTGGACTAATCTCTTGCTGTACCACATTGCTGCTTGTGCCCCTGGACTTACCTCTTGATGTGCTCTATTGCCAACCCCTGTGTGCCACCCACTGTGAGCTGCCCGGACAAGGACTGCTGCTGTGTGCCCTCTGCTGTGTGCTGTGTTACCCATACAAGGATTACTTTGCCTTCCCTCTGTGTGCCATTATCTGTGCTGCTGCTCCCCAGACAAGGCCTTTGCCTCCCTCCTGTGTGCCATCCACTGTGAGCTGCCCGGACAAGGACCGCTGCTGTGTGCCCTCTGCTGTGTGCTGTGTTCCCCATACCAGGATTACTTTGCCTTCCCTCTGTGTGCCATCCTCTGGGTTGCCAGCTTCCCCGCTAAGGACTTTGCCCTGTGTGCCCTGCTCTGTGTTGCCAGCTTCCCCGCTAAGGACTTTGCCCTGTGTGCCCTGCTCTGTGTTGCCAGCTTCCCCGCTAAGGACTTTGCCCTGTGTGTCCTGCTCTGTGTTGCAAGCTTCCCCGCCAAGGACTTTGCCCTGTGTGCCCTGCTCTGTGCTGCAAGATTCCCTGCCAAGGACTGTGCCCCTGCTCTGTGCTGCAAGATTCCCCGCCAAGGACTTCGCCCCGTGAGCCCCAGCCAAGGACTTGCCCTCTGTGTGCCATCCGCTGTGTGCCTGCCCCGCACGATGACCAACTCTCTGTGTGCCATGCTGTGAGTGAATTGACTTATTGCTACCAGGACTTTGCATACCCTGTGTGCCTGAACAAACTCTTTCCCCTGCCTGTGAGAAATTCCTATCGCCTGGCTGCAGGCTAACCTTTCATCCCTCAATAAAGCTTGTGTGAGCACTCCTACTCTCCGCGTGTGTCTGTTCCACCCACACCTCCGTCACAGGGTATACAACCGCTTTAAGGCTGGGAGGGAAGAGCTAGATGATGCTGGATGACCTAAATGAAATTAGGCTGGCTCTGCGTGACTTGCTGCAGCTTCTAATGAACATTGTGAGAAGCTCAGTGTGAAGTGAAATAAGAAGAACCTATTTTTAACACAGTCTGTGCAAGAGTGAAGGGAGGTCTGGAGTCCACCTAAAGGGTCAGTTCACACCACATGCAGTCCAGTGCGGTTTTTTTTCCTGCATCAAAAATGCATGGAAAGTAGGTTATATGGTTTCCAGTGGCATAGTTCACCCCGGTGCAGTCAGTTCCAGGGCTTTCCAGTTCCAGAAAAAAAAGTAGAACATGTTGCATTTTACCTGCACTGTACTGGAATGCAGTAAAATGCATCAAAAACGCACTGGAATGCATTGGAACGCATTAAAAACGCACTGGTCCCTAGTATAGTGGGAAAAAAAGCACCTGGATTGCATCCAGAAACACATCAAAAATGCACCAAAAACGCAGTGGAGCGCAGTACAAACGTGCATGCAGAAACATATCCAGAACGGAACTGGAGTGCGTTTTTATGGTGTGAATCAGCTCTTAAAGTATATCTTGTTAAAAGATTTTATTGGTTTTCATGCATAGAAAAATTCTGTACATGTTGCTTCACATGTACATTTCTTGTACGTTATCATATGTGTAGAATAGCATTGGTCAAAAACAAAAAAATGTAACAGCAGCCAAGTCAGGAGAGAGGGCCCTTTAAATGTACAGTAAGACAAAACGGGTGCTAGGGCGCCCCCGATAACCTCAAGGTCGCCCCCAGTGGGATCAAACTGCGATCCTCGAGGCCAGCAAATGGGTTGGGAGCAGCAGGGAGTGATACTCCTAATGCCCCGGGTGGGCTACCTCTCTATTGTCATTATCGCTTAGCTTTGTGATATATTTGAACTGGAACCTGAGTAACAATAACACATAGAAGTGTGCAAGGTAGGCTAAAAGAGGGGGGTAAGTCACAATTGACTGGTGGCATAGTTTTAAGACTGGCATAGTGTTTTACACCAATCATAGGCATGCGCACAGGGTGTGCCAGGTGTGCCTGGGCACACCCTAATCCCCCCATGTAGTATAGATTCTCCCTGCTTAGACATCTGATATTTCACCAAAGCCCCTAACAGGGCTCCTAAAAAAAACTAAAGAAAATAAATAAAATTGTAAAAAATAATAAAAAATACGAATAAAAATTACTGACACCATCCACTGCCCTACTGACACCAAACTCTGCCCAAATGACACCGTCCACTGCTCTACTGACCCCGTCAGTATATATACACATGCTCACATACATGCATATGTGTTTGAACTTTGGGGTGCACATCCAATGTAATAGACTGTGCACGCCTATGACACCAATATTAATCAGAGGTCAGGGGTTTAGGGGAGGTTGACTTACCCTCCTATGCGATGGTGTAGGAAGTGAAGTGACAAAAGGAGAGAAGAGAATCCGATAATAGGAGAGAAAAAGAGAAGGAGAGGGGAGATAAAGGAAGGAAAGGGCTGTGGAGTGCTGAAGCGGTTATCGTGAGTTGGGACGACGCTATGCATCGTGCTCCACAGCGTTGCAAGACACCCCGTTATGTGGGGGGGATAGGAGAGAAGAGAAAAGAAGGGGAGGGAACTTACCCAGCTCGGTGAGGCAGAGTGCGGTCCGGTTGTGGTTGAGCTCAAGAGGTGGATAGGGTACAGTGTTGCCAACCGTCCGTAAATTTACGGACAGCCAGTAAAAACAGGGCAGTTTTTTGGGTGTCAGTAAAAGTCCGTTGCAGCCGAAAAATGCCAGTAAAAATGGTGGCCATCGGCTTCGGTCAGAGCTGTGCATGTGCAATTATGGAAATCCCTGAGCAGCGAGTGAGAAGATCCGATCCTGACCCTGAGACGAGTTGGACGACCACTCCCTCCTGCTGCCAGCTAGCGCCTCTGCCCAGCCCATCCACCCTCAAATGAGTATTTTCCCGCCACACCACCGCCAGCCAGCACCTGACCGGAGCAGACACTCTGGATGGATGGATCCTCCTGATTCCTGCCTGTCTCCCTGCTCTGGCTGACCCTGCAGCCCTCCTGGTGACAGTGGTGAGTGCAGTGTGCTTCCTCTCCAAGCCAGCCAAAAAGAGTCGGGACAGTGAGTGTGGGACTGCTTGACACCCACACTGTCTCTGCTCACTCTGACAGACAGCTGCGAGACAGGCTGCAGGAGTCTCTCTCTCTCTTAGTGTGAGTGTGCACTGTATGAGTGTAGTGTGCACTGGATAAGTGGCAGGAGGTAATGGAAGGATGGTGTAATGGAAACAGGAGGTGATGGGGATGGGGTGATGGAGATGGAGGGATGGTGACAGGAAGTGATGGGGGGATTGTGTGATGGAGACAAGAGGTGATGGTGGGATGGAGACGGGGGGGATTGTGTGATGGAGATGATGGGTGATGGAGGGATGGAGACTGGAGGGATAAAAACAGTAGGTGATGGAGACAGGAAGTCTTTAGAAGTGGGGACATAAATTCTGGTGATCCTAGTGGCTACCAGGGATTTCACCTCACTTTCTGTGGTGGTTATGGAACAGAAATTAAGGGGAAATCTCTACAATTTGACATAGGTGACAAAACTGATGGACTAAATGATCTGCCCTTATTATATTGAAAATAACAGAAATATGTTTTTTTTACCTTGATATCTACCTTAAATCACATTGCTATTTGCACAGTGTAGTTGCTTGTAGCCTAAATACTGAAATTTGAACTGAAAGCTGTAATTTTGTAACTTTTGTAAAATGCTAGTAAAAACTTGGCTGTGCCAGTAAATTTTGTGTGTCATGTCAGTAAATTTCAATGTGGTAGGTTGGCAACACTGATAGGGTATTGTTCAGAGCCGTGACTAGAACCTTCAGGGCCCTGGTGCCCTGGTGCAAAAAATGATGAAGGTACCCCTGACCCCTGGCCAGGGCCCTTCCCTCTTCCCAACGATTCTGGGGCCCTTTACTCTCATTGTGGGTCCCTTTATTACGGTACCACAGCGGGGCTGATTGTTTCCTCACTGGTGTCAGAAGTTTTTAATTTTTATTTTAATTCTATTATTTTTATTACCCTTTCATTTTATCTCTTTTACAATTTTTTTTAGGAGCTCTTTGATGAGATATCAGGGGTCTAAACAAACCTCAGCCCTCAATCTCCATCTGTGTAGCCTCAGCTGTACAGAATGAATGGACAGGAATAGCTGTGCACCGAGCCTCCCATTCATTCAGAAACGGAAGTATAGTAAAAACAGTTTACTATACTTTGGTTATGAATGAACCAACTGGTACCAATCACTGACTCTGTCCATTCAGAAAAGGAAGGAGCCGGTAAATGACAAATTTACCGACCGGTTCCCATCTCTCCATCATGACCCATCTTCTACAGCAGCTGGCAGGAGAGCACTGGGACCCTGGGAACAGCAGAAGACAACTAAACTGGACAGAGGAAAATGGAGAAGATTGGTTCCTCTAAATACCACCCCCACCATCCCTCCTATTCTGGTGTACAAGGGAGGCACACGGGCCCCTTGGACCATGGGGCCCGGTTGCAATTGCAACCCCTGCAACCCCTATGGTTATGCCCCTGGTATTGTCTATATGGCAATTATGTTATCAGCATGGCTTTAGGAGCGAATCATCAAATTTGGGAGTCAGGAAGTGGGTGATCCATGGTTTCCCTTAAAGTATATCTTACAGCGTTTGTTTACCCCCCAAAAAAATGCTGTTCCTGTCCCTTTAATGTGCAATTATCAGCATGGTGCTTTTGCTTTTTAAATGGTCCCTCTGTATCCCCTAGAATACCTGTTTGATAATGCCAGGTCCTGATTCCTCCCCTGTCTGTGTCACTCACAGCTCTCCTATTCTCCTCTGTATCTGTGTTCACCCCCCCCCTTCCTGTTTACACGTATTCTCTCCCAAAAAATGCTCCCATCCCCTCTGTATTACAACAATAATTTCCCCTGTGTCAGTGTTATATTATAAATATTCTTATGACTATAGATAACACACCAACTTCCTACACACGGTTCTCTCTCCTCTCTCCAGCTGACGTCAGTGGCAGTACTCGGCCTGACCCTCAGGAACTCTGGCTGAGCAGAGGAGAGGAGAAAAAACAACAGCTGATCGTAGGAAGAAGCTGTGTTAGCTATACAGATAAGCATATTTATGATATAACACAGACACAGGGGAACTTATTGTTGTAAAAGAGAGGGGATGGGAGCATTTTATACACGTGGCTTAATAACCACTTTAACCACTTTCTTACTGGGCACTTAGACCCCCTTCCTGCCCAGGCCAATTTTCAGATTTCAGTGCGGTCACACTTTGAATGACAATTGCGCGGTCATGTAACACTGTACCCACATTAAATCTTTATAATTTTTTTTCACACAAATAGTGCTATCTTTTGGTGGTATTTAATCACCACTGCGTTTTTTATTTGTTACTAAACAAACAAAAAAAGGCCGAAACATTTTGAAAAAACAAAACAAAAACGTTTTTCATATTTTGTAATAAAATTTTGCAAACAGGTCATTTTTCTCCTTCACTGATGGCCACAGATAGGCAGCACTGATGGACACTGAGGCGACACTGGTAGGGACTGGTCAGGAAGCACTGATGAGACTGCATTGATAGGTGGCACAGGTGGGCACTGATCAGGTGGCACTGATAGGTGGCACTGGTGGGCATGGATTTGCAGCACTGCAGGGCACTGATTAGCAGCACTGGTTGGCACTTATGGGGCCGATGTCCCTCTAACAAACGCTGGTTACCGGCTTTATTCTCTTCTTCACGCTGACAGCTGATCACGTGGTAAAGAGCAAACTGTGATTGGCCCTTTACCCTGCTCTGTGATCATCCGAGTCCGGATGGCACGAGAACAGGAGGATGTACATGGACGCTCTCCTGGCATTTGAGGTCGGCGCTGTAGATGTCTTTCGGCTATAGCGTGGATGTCAAGTGATTAAGCCAAAACTTTTTAAATTTGCTTTGGGTAGTGCAAGAAAGAGTTAAAACCCCTGTCATGTTTTTTTCTTTTTACCATCTGTGTCCCATTGGTGTCCCTCCCCACAGACACAACAGAAAATAAGAGCAAATCTTTCCAAAGTGAAGAGGGTTGTCACCAGAACAGGTGTTCCCATTAGAAGGTATCACCTCTATTCCTGATTAGGTTCCAACCCTAAATTTTGTATTTTCCATAACGTTAAGCCCCAGTGACATTGGTCTCCAAAACAAAAAAAAGAGGGCCAATCCCCCAAAGTAGACACCTGACAGAGGGTCTAACCCAAACTAACAGATCTGGCTGAAGACACATTTCAAACCATTTATTTATTTATATGCATGTCAACAGTGTTTAAAAAAAAGTAAAAAAAATAAAATAAAAACAGGTTTAGTTATATATGTCACAAAATATCTGTATTAGGGGTGCACCAAAATGAAACTGCCGGTGCCAAAACCAAAAATTCAGGATGCACTTGGCTGAAACTGAAATTGACGTTTTTTTAAAAAAACTGATTTTATTAAAACTTACCGTAAAATCCTTTTCTCTGAGTTCACTGACAGACGCAGCCCTCTTTGACATGTGGGGTTATATGCACATCCTACTAGGAGTTAAGTAGGCAAAAAGAAAGAAAGCAAGCTGGCCCCTCCCAGGGGGCCATCCTCTCTCTCCCATATAACCCCCCTGCTCTGCTCAGCATATCAGTTTGTAACAAGCCGTACAAACGCAACACAGAGGGGCGGGTGCTGCGTCTGTCAGTGAACTCAGAGAAAAGGATTTTACGGTAAGTTTTAATAAAATCCCTTTTTCTCTTATGTTGACTGACAGACGCAGCCCTCTTTGACATGTGGGGATGTCCCAAAGCTGTGTCATAAGGGGTGGGTAAACGATAACAACTGTACCCAACAGAAACCTGTCAGGAGGCGCCAGCCACGCCTACACTGCCGCCTGTAAAACTTTACGGCCAAAAGCAGCAAAAACTTAGTAAACATGTGCACCAAGGCCCAAGTGGCCGCCTTGCACACCTGTGACACCGAGGCCTAATGTCTGAAAGCCCAGGAAGTGCTAACAGACCTGGTGGAATGAGCCGTGACTGGAAAAGGGGGTACCTTGCCCCGAACAGAATACGCATGGGTCACGGTCTGTCTGATCCAACGGGAAATAGTAGCCAACGAGGCTGCCATTCCTTTCCGTCAGCACAAACAACGTGTCAGACTTCCGAAAAGAGTCTGTAGCCGCCAAATGCACCCGCAAAGCCCTCACGACATCCAATGAATGTAACTCAAATTCCTTGGGATGTGAAGGATGCGGACACAACGAAGGAGGAACAATATCTTCATTAATGTGAAAAGAAGAAACCACCTTCAGTAAAAACGAAGGGGACGGGCGCAAGACCGCCTTGTCCTTGTGAAGGACCAAGTAAGCAGACTTGCAGGACAACGCTCCCAACTCAGATACCCGCCTAGCAGATGTAATGGCCACCAAGAAAGCCACTTTCTGCGACAGCAATTTTAAGGGAATATCACTGATCTTCTCATATGGTGGCTTCTGCAGCACAGAAAGCACCAGATTCAAATCCCACGGTGCCATCGGCAACCGTAGCTGAGGAGCCACATGGTGCACACTTGTACAAATGTATGAATCAACGAATGTGACGCCAAAGGTCGCTGAAAGAGAATCGCCACAGCCGAAATCTGACCCTTGAGAGTACTCAAAGCCAATTTTTTATCCAGGCCCTGCTGAAAAAAAGCCAGGACCCTGGACACAACATAAGAGCGGGGGTTCCAACCCCCTGCCTCACACCAAGCAATATAGGCCTTCCAGGTGCGATGATAAATCTTGCGCGAAGTACACTTGCGTGCTTTTAGCATAGTAGGGATCACGGATTCAGCGACACCCCTATCCCTCAGCACCTTGGACTCAATAGCCAAGGTGTCAAAGCCAGCGAGGGTAAAGCAGGGTGCAATATGGGTCCCTGAGACAACAGATCTTCGCGCAGCGAAAGACGCCAGGGAACGTCTGCCACCATTCGCACCACATCGGCGTACCACGGATGCCGAGGCCAATCCGGAGCCACCAGGATCATCGGAATACCCTACGCTTCCACCCTGCGCAATAGCCACAATAGAAGATTTATGGGAGGATAGGCGTACAGAAGAAGGTACGACCCCAAGGCGCTACCAGCACGTCTGTGGTGACCGCCAACGGATCTCTCATCCTGCACACAAAGCTTTTCACTTTGTGGTTGAACCGAGACGCCATGAGGTCCACACCTGGCGTGCCCCACTTGTGGCAAATCTGGCTGAACACTTCTGGATGTAGGGACCATTCCCCCTGATCCAGCGTCTGGCGACTGAGGAAGTCCGCCTGCCAGTTTTCTACGCCCGGAATGTAGATGGCAGAGATCACCAGCACGTGAAGTTCTGCCCATCGCAGAATGAGAGCCGCTTCCGCAGCTGCTGCCGAGCTCCTCGTTCCACCCTGATGGTTCACATATGCCACTGCCATGGCATTGTCCGACTGAACCCGAACCGGGGGGGTCGTGCAATCTTTCCGTCCAGTGGGTGAGGCAGAGCCTGATCGCCCTCAGCTCCAGCACATTGATCGGAAGGCAAGATTCCTGCACCGACCAGCGGCCCTGTGCAGACAACTGCCCCAGGACCCCCCAGCCCGATAGGCTGGCGTCCGTCGTGACTATCGACCAATTCAGGGGAAGAAAGGACTTCCCCAAAGATAAGGCCGGGACCCGAAGCCACCATGTCAATGACCCTCTGGTCTGAGAATCCAACCTGATTGCCTGGTCCAGGGACAGTGGGGACTTGTCCCACCGAGACAGAATCGCTCGCTGAAGGAGCCGAGTGTGGGCGTAAGGGACCGCCTCGAAGCCTGTAACCATGAGCCCCAACATCCGCATACAAAACCGTAAGGAGGACCACCGGCGTGACAGCAGGGTTCGCACCACTGCTTGCAGAGTCAGCAACTTTGCCGGAGATAGGAACACCTTCGCCTGTTCCGTTTCCAGGATCAGACCCAGATATTCCAGGCGACAGGACGGTGTCAATGTCGACTTCTGCAGATTGACCAGCCAGCCGAAGTCCTGTAACAAGGTTATGGTGATAGCCACATTCTCCTGCAGAGCCGAAGCCGACTCCGCTCTCAGGAGCAGGTCGTCGAGGTACGCTATCACCGCAATGCCCCTCTGCCTCAGTAGCGCCAGCACCGGGGCCACTAGCTTGGTGAACACCCGAGGAGCTGAGGCCAGACTGATGGGAAGTGCCACAAATTGGTAGTGAAGATCTCCCACCGCAAAGCGAAGAAAGCGCTGGTGCCGGAGACAAATGGGGACGTGGAGATACACGTCCCAGATATCCAGAGATGCCATGAACTCCTCTTGGTGCAGGGTGGCCACGACCGAATGGATGGATTCCATCCAAAATTTTTGCGCTCTCACAAAGTGGTTTAGCGCCTTTAGGTCCAGAACTGGCCTGACCCCCCCCTTTTTTGGGGACCACAAATAGGTTCGAGTAGAAACCATGAAACCTCTCCAACTGAGGTACTGGTCGGAGAGTGCCTGGACAGCCCTTAAGAGGGCCTCCTGACGCCCCTGAGGAAGTCTCAAGTTCGATGGGAAGGACCTGTCTGGGTGTAGAGTGCTGAACTCTATCCTGTACCCGGAGGACACCACTTCCTGCACCCATCGGTCAGAAATGCGGGCAGTCCACCTGTCTGCGAACCCCAGAAGACGTCCCCCCACCCGATGGTCGGGTGGGGGCAACCCATCATGAAGAGGAGGGCTTGTCCTCTGTCTTTTCATTCTTGTGTTGCCCCTGCGGCAGGCTTGCCGGGCCTCGACCCCTTGCCCGTTGCACCAGGGGCACAAAAAAACCTCTTCTGACCCGAAGAGACAGGCCCTTGCTTGCGGCGGAACTCCCACCGTCTGGGCTCCGGAAGGTAAATACTCTTCCCTCCAGTGAAATTCTTGATAATTTCATCCAACTGTGGCCCAAAGAGATGGCCACCCTGAAAGGGAAGGTCCGCAAGACCTTTTTTAGATGTGTGGTCACCCGACCACGACCGTAACTAGAAAACTCCTTTGATAATGACTGCAAAAACAGACATCTTAGACAACATGGGAAGCAGGTCCAGAGCTGCATCACAAAGGTACCGAATACCCTGAAACAAATGTTCTGCCTCCCCCCAGCCCGCAATCTCTTGGTACACGTTACAGGTCCCAGAAGACTGCAGGACCATTCACAAAGAGCAACATGACTTGCGCATGCACAGTGGAAAACCGGCTGTGAAGCTGCAAGGAGTCTCGGCTGGTTTCCCACACTAGAAATGCTGATGTCAGGGATCCAAATGTGCATGGGGAAGGGCTGGGTAACTCCATGGCCATGGTTTGTCATGTCCAACAAGCTCATATAGGTGTGATGGCACCTAAAAGTGAAACTCCAGCTTTGTTGAGGAAAAAGAAAAAAAAACTGTTCCCGGCACCCAGCCATCCATCCATGCTCACCCACCCAGCCATGCTCACCGTCCATCCATCCATGCTCACCCAACCAGCCATGCTTACCCAGCCATCCATCTATGATCACCCAGCCATCCATCCATGCTCACCCACCCAGCCGTGCTCACCCAGCCATCCATCTATGCTCACCCATCCATCCATCCATTCTCACCCAGCCATCCATCCATGCTCACCCACCCAGCCATGCTCACTCATCCATCCGTGCTCACCCACCCATCCGTGCTCACCCACCCATCCGTGCTCAGTCATCCCCATCCATGCTCAGTCATACCCATCCGTGGCTCATCTATCCCCATCCATGGCTCATTTGTGCCTCATTCATGCTCATCCATACCACATCAGTTCCCATCCATGACACATCCATGCCACTACAGTGCCCATCCGTGCCACTACAGTGCCCATCCGTGCCACTACACTGCCCAACCGTGCCACTACAGTGTCCATCTGTGCCACTACAGTGCCCATCCATGCCACTACACTGCTCATCCGTGCCACTACACTGCCCATCTGTGCCACTACAGTGCCTATCCATGCCACCACAGTGCCTCACAATAGTGTAAAAGGTAGTCAAATTAGATTTGAAATGTATGCCCCTAGAACACCTGACGGTGCTCCCTGCAGGTTGGGCCTCTGTATGTGGCCAGGCTGTGTAAAAGTGTTACACATGTGGTATCGCCATACTCTGGAGGAGTAGCAGAATATATTTTGGGGTGTCATTTTTGCAGGTACATGCTGTGTGTTAGAAATATTGTATAAATGAACAACTTTGTGTAAAAAAAAAATGCGTTTTCATTTTCTTTCCACATTTTCCAAAAACTTGGAAAAAATGACATGTTCAAAAGACTCATTATGCCTCCTAGAATAAACGTTGGGGTGTTTCCTTTCCAAAATGGGGTCATTTTTGGGGCGTTTCCATTGTCCTGGTGCTCCAGGACCTTCAAAAGTGCAAGAGGTAGACAATTATGTGTGTAATTTATGCTCCTAGAACGCCTGATGGCTCTCCCTACATGTTGAGCCTTTGTATGTGGCCAGGCTGTGTAAAAGACTCACACATGTGGTATTGCCATACTCAGGAGGGGTAGTAGAATGTGTTTTGGGGTGTAATGTGTGGTATGCATATGTTGGTTGTGAGAAATAACCTGTGAACATATGACAATTTTTCTGAAAAAAAAATATTCATTTTGCAAAGAATTGTGGGAAAAAATTACAACTTCAAAAAATTCACCATGCCTCTTACTAAATACCCTGGAATGTCTACTTTCCAAAAAGGGGTCATTTGGGGGGTATTTGTGCTTTCCTGGCTTGTTATGGTCTCAAGAAATGAGATCAGTACATCAGGTGTGATCAATATTCAGTGATTGGCACCATAGCTTGCAGACTCTATAACTTACACAAGGACCAAATAATATACACTAATTTGTTTGTTTTTTTCACCAAAGATATGTAGCAGTATACATTTTGGGCAACATTTATGAAGAAAAATTACTAATTTGCAAAATTGTATAACTTTTTTAAATTATGGCGCAAAAAATAAAAAAACAGCTGTGATTAAATACCACCAAAAGAAAGCTCTATTTGTGTGAAAAAAGGATGCAAATTTCATATGGGTACAGTGTTGCATGACTGTGTAATTGTCATTCAAAATGTGAGAGCAATGAAAGCGGAAAATTGGTCTGGTTGTTAAGGGGGTTTAAGTGCCCAGTGGTCAAGTGGTTAAGCACTCACATACAGTATCTCACAAAAGTGAGAACACCCCTCACATTTTTGTAAATATTTTATTCTATCTTTTCATGTGACAACACTGAAGAAGTGACACTTTGCTACAATGTAAAGTAGTGAGTGTACAGCTTGTATAACAGTGTAAATTTGCTGTCCCCTCAAAATACAGTAACTCAACACACAGCCACTAATGTCTAAACCGCTGGCAACAAAAGTGAGTACACCCCTAAGTGAAAATGTCCAAATCGGGACCAATTAACCATTTCCCTCCGAGTGTCATGTGACTCATTAGTGTTACAAGGTCTCAGGTGTGAATGGGGAGCAGGTGTGTTAAATTTGGTGTTATCGTTCTCACTCTCTCATACTGGTCACTGGAAGTTCAACATGGCACCTCATGACAAAAAACTCTCTGAGGATCTGAAAAAAAGAATTGTTGTTCTACATAAAGATGGCCTAGGCTATAAGAAGATTGCCAAGATCCTGAAACTGAGCTGCAGCATGGTGGCCAAGACCATACAGCAGTTTAACAGGACAGGTTCCACTCAGAATAGGCCTCGCCATGGTCGACCAAAGAAGTTGACTTCACATGCTCAGTGTCATATCCAGAGGTTGTCTTTGGGAAATAGACATATGAGTGCTGCCAGCATTGCTGCAGAGGTTGAAGGGGTGGGGGTCAGCCTATCAGGCCATACGCCGCACACTGCATCAAATTGGTCTGCATGGCTGTGATCCCAGAAGGAAGCCTCTTCTAAAGATGATGCACAAGAAAGCCCTCAAACAGTTTGCTGAAGACAAGCAGACTAAGGGCATGGATTACTGGAACCATGTCCTGTGGTCTGATGAAACCAAGATAAACTTATTTGGTTCAGATGGTGTCAAGCGTGTGTGGCGGCAACCAGGTGAGGAATACAAAGACAGGTGTGTCTTATGTACAGTCGAGCATGGTGGTGGGAGTGTCATGGTCTGGGGCTGCACGAGTGCTGCCAGCACTAGGGGAGGGGCAGGCAGTATTCCAATATGATAACGACCCCCAAACACACCTCCAAGATGACCACTGGCTTGCTAAAGAAGCTGAGGGTAAAGGTGATGGACTGGCCAAGCATGTCTCCAGACGTAAACCCTATTGAGCATCTGTCGGGCATCTCCAAATGGAAGGTGCAGGAACACAAGGTCTCTAACATCCACCAGCTCTGTGATGTCGTCATGGAGGAGTGGAAGAGGACTCCAGTGGCAACCTGTGAAGCTCTGGTGAACTCCATGCCCAAGAGGGTTAAGGCAGTGCTGGAAAATAATGGGGGCCACACAAAATATTGACACTTTGGGCCCAATTTGGACATTTTCACTTAGGGATGTACTCACTTTTGTTGCCAGTGTTTTAGACATTAATGGCTGTGTGTTGAGTTATTTTGAGGGGGCAGCTAATTTACACTGTTATACAAGCTGTACACTCACTACTTTACATTGTAGATAATGTTTACAGAAATGTGAGGAGTGTACTCACTTTTGTGAGATACTGTATTTCTGTTGATCTTTTCTATTCTAGCCTAGAGGATAACACCAAGGGGGTCTATGTATACAAAATTCACAGTTGGGTGTTTTAAGCATTTGCACAGGTGCAACAAATGATTGCTGTATTTTTTGTAATATGATTATCTCCTATAATTGTCAGATCCAGCTAATGACCATAATGTTTTTTTTATTTTTTTATTGAGAAAATTACCACATTATGGCCACTAGAATAAAAATGAATTAAATAACGTTTTTGGTTTGTGGTGCTCAGATTCAGTGTAGTTCCACTTTAAGTTTATTCACAGATGCAACAAATGATCGCCATATTGTTTGTAACATGATTATCTCCTATGATTGTCAGCTGCAGCTAGTGGCCATAATGTGTTTAAAATTAAGTTTGAGCAAGGGCAAATGATTCATGTAGCATTTATTTCCTGAAATCCATCTGCCCTTAGCTCAGGCATGCAGGCAGGAGAGTGTGCTTAGCTGAGAAAGCCCCTCCTCCCCTCAAGACTCCTGAGATGTATGATATCATTTTGACCTATGCCTGGAACCAGGAAGTAACTGAAGGAATTAAAAAAAAAAGGTTTAAAACAAGTAAATATGATATACTGTACACTGCTCAAAAAAATTAAAGGAACACTTTAATCTCCAAGGAACACATCAGATCTCAATGGGGAAAGGATGCCACATTGTTTGATGGAAGTTAAAATTATCAACCTACAGAGGGCTGAATTCAAAGACACCCCAAAAATCAAAGTGAAAAAATGATGCAGCAGGCTAGTCCATTTTGCTGAAATTTCATTGCAGCAACTCATAATGGTACTCAGTAGTTTGAATGGCCACCACGTGCTGGTATGCATGCCTGACAATGTCAAGGCATGCTCCTAATGAGACGACCAGGGCATTACTGAGCTCCTGAACAGACTGAGGACCATCCTGCGGCGTTGGATGGACTGAAACTTAATGTCCCAGAGGTGCTCTATTGGATTTAGGTCAGGTGAGTGTGGAGGCCATTCAATGAGCAGATACTGGTCCTGCTGATGGGTTAAGGACTTTCTACGGCCCTGTCCAGCTCTCCTAGAGTAACTACTAGAGTTGAGCGAACCCTAACTGTAAAGTTTGCGTCCGTACCGGACTTTGGGGTGTCCGTGACCCGGACCCGGACATTTGAAAAAAGTTTGGGCTCGGGTTCTGGGTTCGAATATTTGATCCTGCCTGTTGAATAACTGCAGGGCAGCCAATCAACAAGCGTTTCACTGGTTTGCCCTTAGAAGCCATCACAGCCATGCCTACTAATGGCATGGCTGTGATTGGCTAGTGCATCATGTGACCCAGCCTCTGTATAAGCTGGAGTCACGTAGTGCTGCATGTCACATGCTCTCAGGCTAGTCTAGGGAGAGGATGCTGCCGGCGCTGTGAGGGACAGATTGCAGATATAATAACATCTCATCCTGCATTACAGAACGATCTGATTCTGGACTGAGTAAAGATTATTACTACTGCTTTGAGGGACAGATTGCAGATCTCATCCTGCATTACAGAACGATCTGATTCTGGACTAGGTAGAGTTTACTGCTTTGAGGGACAGATTATTGTTCTAAAATCATCACCTACTCCTATAGGGTCAGGTCCCTGCTGTTGCTGTAAGGGACAGATTATTGTTCTAAAATCATCGCCTACTGCTGTAGGGTCAGGTTCCTGTTGTTGCTATAAGGGACAGATTAGACAGGCCTCACACAGCCATTGGTATACTTGTTTTTTTGAATATGCCTCAATATTTTGGGGGCTAGCCCAATTAGAAAAAAAAACAAACAAACAACAAAAAGTGTTGGCTACCTCCTCCTCCTCCACCACCGCCAATTCCACCTACACTGCCACGGTCACGGCCTAGTCAACCTCTAGCCTCCTACTCCACATACACCCCCCCTTCCCATTTTTATTTTTGATTTATTTGATTTTTTTTTTTTTTTTCACAATCAGATTTTATTGATCAGAGAAAAGTTGAACAAAAATTGAAAACAGTTACATGTATTAGCATGTAATGTGAATTAACAGTTGAAATATACATCTTTATCTTAATGTCAAGATGAAATGCATAACAATTCAGGTTCTTTCCAACTAGAGGTCAAAGATATTTCCATTTAGAGATCAAAGGAATTTCCCTGAGTATTTATCATAAGATGGGGGCGATAGAGATAGAATTAGAAAGGAAAGAAGAAAGAAGGGGGAGAAGAGAAAAAAAAAAAAAAAGGGGGGGGAGGGATGAGCGACCATTTTACATCTGAATATTAAATGATCAAGATCTGAAGGGGTGATGTTTGTTGGGCATGAGCATATTTATCTATGTTTCATTAGTGAGTTGGGGAAAAGAATCAGAGTTTTTATTTGATTTTAAGTTATTTTCCCTATCCCCATTTTTTTGTAGGGCACTTGTCCTACTCTTACCCCCATTTTACTTCCTTTTGCAGCCCTCTAGCACTTGCCAGGACTTTTTTACAGCCATTTTTGTGCCGAAAAGTTTGGGTCCCCATTGACTTCAATGGGGTTCGGGGTCAAGTTTGGGTCAAGTTCGATACCGAACCAAAACTTTTTCGCGAAGTTCGGCCGGACCCTCCGAACCGGAACATCCAGGTGTCCGCTCAACTCTAGTAACTACCCGTCTCCTGGAATCTCCTGCATGCTCTTGATACTGTGCTGGTGGACACAGCAAACCTTCGGGCAATGGCATGTATTGATATGCCATCCTGGAGAAGTTGGACTGTCTGTGCAACCTTTATAGGGTTCAGGTATCGCCTCATGCTACCAGTAGTGACCCTAGACAAATGCAAAACTAGTGAAAAACAGTCAGAGAATATGAGTAGGGGAAAAAAGTGTCAGCGGCCTTCACCTGTAAAACCTTTCCTGTTTTGGAGGTTGTCGCATTGTTGCCCAGTTGGTGCACCAGTTTCATTAACACCAAAGCAGCTGAAACTGATTAACAACCCCCTCTTCTACTTAACTGACCAGATCAATATCCCAGGAGTTTAATTGACTTGATGCTATACTCTGATTAAAAAGTGTTCCTTTAATTTTTTTTTTGAGCAGTGTACTTTCCTGTCTATTTACTAAGGCTAGCAGCATGAGGAATAAAAATAATCAATGTTGATTGAGAGAGTGAAGTTCTGCTTTAAGACATGCACACGACATATGTTTTACACATATACCTCTAAGGCTGGGTTCACACTAGTCCGATTCTCGGACCTACATGAGGAGCACAAGTTGCATTACGTCACAAAAACAATGATTCCCTATGAGAGCCGTCTTAACTGCTCCGACATGTGTTTTTCAAAGTCGGACCGACTTTGAAAAAGGTTCCTGTACTACTTTTGTCCGACTTTGATCCCACTTCAGTCCATTGAAAGGCATTGAAGTCGGATCAAAGTCGTATCAGTGTCTTCACTGATCCTACTTTGGCATGCGACTTGTGCTCTGGGGATCTTGAAGGGGAACTCCACACCATATTTTTTAAAGAAAAAAACTGGCATGGGGTCCCCCTCCAGGAGCATACCAGGCCCTTTGGTCTGGTACAGATTTTAAGGGGAGCCCCATGCCGAAAAAACAGCGTGGGTTCCCCCCCAAAATCCATACCAGACCCTTATCCGAGCACGCAGCCCGGAAGGCCAGGAAAGGGGGTGGGGACGAGCGAGCACCCCCCCTCCTGGACCATACCAGGCCGCGTGCCCTCAACATGGGGAGTATGGGTGCTTTGGGGCAGGGGGGGCTCTGCGCCCCCCACCCCAAAGCACCTTGTCCCCATGTTGATGAGGACAAGGGCCTCTTCCCGACAACCCTGGCCGGTGGTTGTCGGGGTCTGCGGGCGGGGACTTATCGGAATCTGGAAGCCCCCTTTAACAAGGGGGCCCCCAGATGCCAGCCCCCCACCTTATGTAAATGAATATGGGGTACATCGTACCCCTACCCATTTACCTGGAAAGAAATATGTACACAAAAAAACACACAGCTTTTTAAAATATTTTATTAAATCTGCTCCGGCGGTCTTCTCCCCTCTCTGGCTCTTCTTTTCTTCGGCTCTTTTGCGGGGTCTTCCATCTTCTGAGGGGTCTTCATTCTTCTCCTTCTCTGCGGCATCTTCTGCTCTTTTGCCGGTCTTCTCCGCTGTCCTCTTCCCTCTCTTCTTCTTCTCCTTCTTCTTCTTCTTCTTCTTCTTCTTCCCATGTTGACACGACGAGATCTCCTTCAGAATGCCCTCTCCGCTCTGTGCTGTGCCTTATATTGGCATGGGGCGTGGCCACCAGATGACATCACCTGGAGGCCCCGCCCCATATGAGCTCACATCCTGGGAGCTGTGACATCATATGGGGCGGGGCCTCCGGGTGATGTCATTTGGTGGCCACACCCCATGCCAATATAAGGCACAGCACAGAGCGGAGAGGGCATTCATGAAGGAGATTGCGTCGTGTCAACATGGGAAGAAGAAGAAGAAGGAGAAGAAGAAGAAGAAGAAAGGGAAGGGGACAGCGGAGAAGACCGGCAAAAGAGCAGAAGAAGCCGCAGAGAAGGAGAAGAAAGAAGACCCCTCAGAAGATGAAAGACCCCCGCAAAAGAGCCGAAGAAAAGAAGAGCCAGAGAGGGGAGAAGACCGCCGGAGCAGATTTAATAAAATATTTTAAAAAGCTGTGTGTTTTTTGTGTACATATTTCTTTCCAGGTAAATGGGTAGGGGTACGATGTACCCCATACTCATTTACATAGGGTGGGGGGCCGGCATCTTGGGGCCCCCTTGTTAAAGGGGGCTTCCAGATTCCGATAAGTCCCCGCCCGCAGACCCTGACAACCACTGGCCAGGGTTGTCGGGAAGAGGCTCTTGTCCTCATCAACATGGGGACAAGGTGCTTTGGGGTGGGGGCGCAGAGCCCCCCCTGCCCCAAAGCACCCATACTCCCCATGTTGAGGGCACGTGGCCTGGTATGGTCCAGGAGGGGGGGCGCTTGCTCGTCCCCACCCCCTTTCCTGGCCTGCCGGGCTGCGTCGGATAAGGGTATGGTATGGATTTTGGGGGGACCCCACGCTGTTTTTTTGGCATGGGGTTCCCCCTTAAAACTACCAGACCAAAGGGCCTGGTATGCTCCTGGAGGGGGACCCCATGCCAGTTTTTTTTAAATTTGGCGTGGATTTCCCCTTCATGATCATCAGAGCACAAAGTGCCTGGCATTGTCGGGATCAAAGTCGGATCCCTGTTCACAGACAAACGGTCCGACTTTGACCCTATCTAGGACTGTGAATCGCACGGCAAAGTAGGATCAAAGTCGGACCGTTTCTTTGTCGGATAGTGTGAACCCAGCCTGAGTGTTATGCTTGCAAGGATAGAAAAGACCAACAAGAATGCCCAAATAACATGGTCAGCACTGAAGTGAATAGTGTTCAGCGCTTTCCCCAGCAAAGATGAGTATATCAGCCTTACTGTTATTCATTTTTTTTTTTTATCTATTTCCACAAGACTATTAACATAGCATTATATTAAAGCACACCTTGCCGCATTTTTTTTTTTGGCTAAGCACCTGAAGGCTAAATCATAGCTCTCAACCATCCATGATTTGGAACAAAGTCCCTCTGTCGCTCTTTCCTCTCTATTTGTCCCTCATTTTGGTCTGATCTATATAGTTGTATATAAAATTCACATTTGCTTCTTTCAAAATGTGTTTTCCAGTGCAAACCTTTCTGCCGATTACTAAATTGCTACATTTGTACATTTCAAAAGCCAGTATAAACGAAGAGGTTAAAAAAAAGCACTTGTGCATTTACCTAATCAATATTTTAGTATAATAGGTTTCCCTCATTCCCATCTCAAAAGGTTTGGAGGTATGCTAAATAATGTGTCAATGTAACACTTCCATGCATTTATTGGAAACATGGAAAATAAATATTGGGACTTTGGGTGCTCAGTACAAACAATAATAAACTTCATTCAAAATTCACAGTTTATTAATCCACAATGTTAAAAAAAATCACGATAAAATCATACACATTCTTAACATGGTATTTCGACAACGTAACAAAATTATAAACTCCTGACAAGTTTCGCCTGTGGGGCTTCTTCTGGGGTAGTATTAACCACTAATAATCCGAAAGCCTATGGTTTGTCATAAATCAATTGAGAAAATAGACAAGTCTCACAATGATGTCAAACAACAGGCTTGTGTGTGACCACAGGAGGTACAGAAGGACCAGATATGTGTAATATCAAAGAGAACCACACAGGGATGCCTAGTCGTCAGAAGAGACAATAGCCAACTTTGTATAAACGTGGAACTGTATGTACAGTACTCTAAGTGGCTCTGGTCAAATTCCCAATACATTTTTTCCAAGTTTCTTATATCATGGGATGTGCTATAACGTTATGGTCACTCACCAACATCAATAACTTCTATCCATGTATTTATTGCCTTTCACAGAAATCACACCTTGACTATGCCCTCATCATTTTTTTCCAAAAGGCAGCATCATCTTTGTTCAGGCATCATCTAGGGCAGTGTTTCTCAGCCTTTTTTCAGTCAAGGCACCCTCCAACATTATGAACAGTCTTGAGGCACCCCATTGTTAAATGTAAAAAAAAAGTATTCAAATAGTTTACATAATGCAGCAAAATCCACACGCGTAGGACACCCAACATTGAAGGTGCAAACTGGTATTGACTAGTATTCCAATTTTTCTCTTTTTCCTCAGTTTTTCTCCATCACTCAGCTAATGTAACCCCAAAACTGATGGAGAGAGGCAGGGGGAGAGTCAAACAATGATGCTATGCAGATGACTGACACCCTCCTTATAAACTTATGATGTCATTGATCGTTAGAAGGTTGGCAGCTAGAAGGTAATAATGGAGCACAATAAAAACCTGTGGCTTTGTGCAAACAAAAGTCAGGCTTCATCCACACGCCGCCTTGTATACAATTTGTGGGCAATTTTTAGGCATTTTGCCAAGTCACCCCTGAATAAATCTCAAGGCACCCCAGGGTGTCTGGGCACCCTGGTTGAAAAAGGCTGATCTAGGGTCACCATCTACTTCCTGGACTGAGATGATGGCTGAGATGACACAATCATTCAAATCCTGGCGATCAAAGTGTTCTGGTGTCCAAGTAATCACCAGGGAAGAGAAGACTAAGTACATGTTTCCTTCTGCCTGCAACAGACTGACGGCATAACTTCAGCCTAGGCAAAGTCACTGACTGGAGCTCAAGGGCAGCTTGTTAATGATAAAAGGTGGAGCTTTTTTTTTCTAACGTTACTGCTACTGTGTATTGTGACATGCTTGTCATTTATTCATGCAGATATATAAAGTAATTGAAATGTCCATTTTAACATTTCAGGACAAAACCACCATGACTGTTGAATGGCCAGCCTTGTCACCTACCAAGGGGCATTTTCAGACTTTTGGTCTTCTTTTCAAATGGTGAAATGATCTGCGGTAATCTGGGAAAGCTTTAATCACTGCGCACGGCTCTGACACCGAAATTACAGATGGCATTTTTAAATTAAACAGTGAACACACGCTCCCAGCAGGTTTAATTGAGCCATCCGTTCTGCTCGGCTTTTTATGTTACTTTAAACAAAGGGCCATTAAATATTCACGGCACGGTGGAGGTAATCGCACTGTTTCTGCTCTCCGTACTCCGAGAAACCAGCAGTGAAGGAAAGAAAGGAAGATTCCTAATGAGTCCAGTCCTACGTAGGGGACAATGGCACCTTAAGGGACAGGAGAGACCCTTGGGAATTTTGTTTTCGTTCAATATAAAAGATACTTCTTACATTTCTGAAGAATTTGATTCTGTAAAGCTGACGAAAAATGGCCTTTCCCTGCCCTACCACAGCCTGGAAATCTAATTTCCTGCCCATGTGATTGGCTCAGAGCCTTTCTCAGCATTGTTTCTCCTAGCACTACACTGTAACTGATTGCATGACTCAGGGAGATCCTGCCACTTTTCACTTCCACTTGGGTCTCTGCAGAGCAGAAGTTGGTAAGAATCTGCAGCAAGCTATCCTGAGATCCTTTTAAGTGTATGTAAGAGTCCCCGACTGGGCGGCTGTTCATGCCATTCTGACTCTGGACCTGCACTGCTTCTTCTTGGATGGGATAGTCACCTACCTGTTGTTTGAAGATACTCCATATTGTGTGACATTTTCTTGTCCTGAGGCTTGCCTCTTCCACATTCTAGTCTTAAAGCGATAGTAAACCACCAGAAAAAAAAACAATGGGCCATCCTGCAGGTTTAAGCCATAATGTACTAGTATTCACTGCATACTAGCAAATTATGAAAGACTTACCTGTATATGGAGACCTCCACCACAGCGCTGTCATGGCTCCCCAATGCTGCCATCTTCACCCGGTCTTCCTTCTCGGTTTGCAGGCTCCGGCTGTACAAATGGCCGGGGCTGCAATGAGGTCAAGGGCGTGGGAGCCCTTGGCTTTGGCATGGAGCTCTGAAGGTCCGGCACAACATGCCTTCCCAGTGACATCACAGGTTGAAGGTTGTGTGAATATCTCCTAAGCAGTGCAAGTTTAGGAGATAATCACTGTACCTACAGGTAAGCCTATAATAAGGCTAAGTACAAAAGTGGTGTTTCATTCCACTTTAACCACTTGACCACTGGGCACTTAAACCCCCTTCCTAACCAGACCAATTTTCAGCTTTCTGTACTCTCACATTTTGAATGACAATTACTCACTCATGCAACATTGTACCCATATGAAATTTTCGTCCTTTTTTTCCCACAAACAGAGCTTTCTTTTGGTGGTATTTAATCACCATTGGGGTGTTTATTTTTTGAGCAATAAATGGAAAAATACCGAAAATGTTGTAAAAAATGCATTTTTCTTTATTTCTGTTATAACATTTTGCAAATTAGCAACTTTTCTTCAAAAATTTTGGCCAAAATTTATACTGCTATATATCTTTGGTAAAAATAACCCAAATTAGTGTATATTATTTGGTCTTTGTGAAAGTTATAGAGTCTACAAACTATGGTGCCAATCACTGAATATTGATCACACCTGATGCACTGACGGCCTATCTCATTTCTTGAGGCCCTAACAAGACAGAAAAGTACAAATACCCCCAAATTACCCCTTTTTGGAAAGTAGACAGTCCAACATATTTAGTAAGAGGCATGGCAAGTTTTTTGAAGTTGTAATTTTTTCCCACAATTCTTTGCAAAATGAAGATTTTTTTTTTTCATTTTTTTTTTCACAAAATTATCATATTAACAGGTTGTTTCTCACACCCAGCATATGCTTACCACCAATTACACCCCAAAACACATTCTGCTACTCATCCTGAGTATAGTGATACTACATGTGTGAGACTTTTACACAGCCTGGCCACATACAGAGGCCTAACATGCAGGGAGCGCCATCAGTAGGGTTGCCACATCATCCCTTTAATCCAGGACACATATGAATTACACAGGTTGTTCTGAGGCTAATTTAATGCAGAAAAGGGACCAAGTGAGTTTAATTACCACCTTAATCAGCCACAGAACCTGTGTAATTCATATGTGTCCTGGATTAAAGGGATGATGTGGCAACCCTAGCCATCAGGCGTTCTAAGGACATAAATTACACATATAATTTCCTGACTACCTCTTGCAGTTTTGAAGGTCCTGGAGCACCAGGGCAATGGAAACGCCCAAAAAATGACCCCATTTTGGAAAGTAAACACCCCAATGTATATTCTATGAGGCATAATGAGTCTTTTGAACGGTTCATTTTTTCCACAAGTTTTTGGAAAATGTGGAAAGAAAATGAAAACGCATTTTTTTTTTTACACAAGGTTGTCCATTTATACAATATTTCTAACACACAGCATGTACCCAGCAAAAATGTCACCCTAAAATATATTCTGCTACTCGTCCCGAGTATGGAGATACCACATGAGTGACACTTTTACACAGCCTGGCCACATATGGAGGCCCAATATGCAGGGAGCACCATCAGGCGTTCTAAGGACATAAATTACACGTATAATTTCCTGACTACCTCTTGCACTTTTGAAGATCCTGGAGCACCAGGGCAATGGAAACGCCCAAAAAATGACCCCATTTTGGAAAGTGAACACCCCAACGTATATTCTTGGAGGCATAATGAGTCTTTTGAACGGTTCATTTTTTCCACAAGTTTTTGGAAAATGTGGAAAGAAAATGAAAACGCATTTTTTTTTACACAAGGTTGTCAATTTATACAATATTTCTAATACACAGCATGTACCCAGCACAAATGACACCCTAAAATATATTCTGCTACTCGTCCCGAGTATGGTGATACCACATGTGTGACACTTTTACACAGCCTGGCCACATACAGAGGCCCAATATGCAGGCAGCACCATCAGGCGTTCTAAGGACATAAATTACACATATAATTTCCTGACTACCTCTTGCACTTTTGAAGGTCCTGGAGCACCAGGGCAATGGAAACGCCCAAAAAATTACCCCATTTTGCAAAGTAAACACCCCAACGTATATTCTAGGAGGCATAATGTGTCTTTTGAACGGTTCATTTTTTCCACAAGTTTTTGGAAAATGTGGAAAGAAAATGAAAACGCGTTTTTTTTTTACACAAGGTTGTCCATTTATACAATATTTCTAACACACAGCATGTACCCAGCAAAAATGACACCCTAAAATATATTCTGCTACTTGTCCCGAGTATGGCGATACCACATGTGTGACACTTTTACACAGCCTGGCCACATACAGAGGCCCAACATGCAGGGTGCACCATCAGGCGTTCTAGGGGCATACATTTCAAATCCAATTTGACTACCTATTACATTATTGTGAGGCACTGTGGTGGCACTGTGGGCGCTGTAGTGGCACTGATGGGTGCTGTAGTGGCATGGATGTGTCATTGATGAGAACTGATGTGGTATGGATGAACATGAATGAGGCATAAATGAGCACGAATGGGGGTGAATAAGCCATAGATGGGGATGACTGCACACGGATGGATGGGTGAGCATGGATGCATTGGTGAGTACGGATGGATGGCTGAGCATGGATGGATGGCTGAGCACGGATGGATGGCGGAGCACGGATGGATGGCGGAGCACGGATGGATGGCGGAGCATAGATGCATGGGTGAACATGGATGAGGCTGGATGGGTGAGCATGGATGAGGCTGCATGGGTGAGCATGACTGGATTAGTGAGCACAGATGCATGGGTGAGCATAGATGCATGGGTGAGCATAGATGGATGGCGGAGCACGGATGCATTTGTGAGCATGCATGCATGGGTGAGCACAGATGGATGCATGGGTGAGCACGAATGGAAGGGTGAGCACGGATGGATGGCGGAGCACGGATGCATGGGTGAACACGGATGAGGCTGGATGGGTGAGCACGGATGAGGCTGCATGGGTGAGCATGATTGGATTGGTGAGCACGGATGCATGGGTGAGCATGGCTGGATGGGTGAGCACGGATGCATGGGTGATGGATGAGTGAGCACAGATGGGTGAGCACGGATGCATGGCTGACAGATGCGTGAGCACGGATGCATGGGTGACAGATGAGTGAGCACGGATGGGTGAGCATGGGTGATGGATGAGTGAGCACGGGTGCATGGGTGACGGGTGAGTACGGATGGGTGAGCATGGATGGGTGGGCATGGATGCATGGGTGACGGATGGGTGAGCACAGATGCATGGGTGACGGATGAGTGAGCATGGATGGGTGAGCACGGACGCATGGGTGATGGATGAGTGAGCACGGATGGGTGAGCACGGATGCATGGCTGACAGATGCGTGAGCACGGATGCATGGGTGACAGATGAGTGAGCACGGATGGGTGAGCATGGGTGATGGATGAGTGAGCACGGGTGCATGGGTGACGGGTGAGTACGGATGGGTGAGCATGGATGGGTGGGCATGGATGCATGGGTGACGGATGGG
>BLSH010244107.1:545031-567642 GCA_018402905.1 Glandirana rugosa
ACATTTCACTGACAGTGATGTTCTCAACACGACCTCACTTCAACACGTCATTTCGTCAATTTTATGTTCTTGACCTGTAAGGAAATAAGGTCCATCATCCGAAATTGGTGAACGGCTGGCACATTGTATCAATGTGCCGGCGTTCACCGTGAGTAACAAGACCCTCCTGCAATATTGTGCAGGAGGGTCTTAGCGCGAGGGCGTGCGGGGGACCCCGCGCGTGGACCCTCGTAGGCACTGGCGGCCCAGATACTCTGGGCCGCGTAATGCTTAGTGCGAACCTCGCCGGCAAATGGTGCACTAGCGAGGTAGTTTACTGCCTCGTAGTGTACATTTGTTCGGCCGACCGATCGGTGCGGAGAGGGGGGAGACAAGCCGGCACTTCCGCCGGCTTGTTTACATGTGATGCTCCGTCATTTGATGGAGCGATCACGTGGTAAACGGCCGCTCCAAGCGTGATTCGTAATGCGCCGGGTCTCATAGACCCGGCGGTCACGGATGCTCCCAGGTGCGCGCCCCAGGGGGCGTGCGGGAGCGCGATTCTGGGAGGACGTGTTATAACGTCCTCCCAGAACAATGAGTGCCACTTGCGGCCGTGTAACTATGTTACACGGTCGGCAAGTGGTTAAAGCCTACTACCTGGAATAAAGGAATGTCCAGTTCTTGTATTTTAACTGCTTTACTGCACAACTTCACTCCAGCACAACTCTTGTAGTGACAGTCACTTTACATTACAGATAACAACAGCTTGGCTCACTGAACAGAAGTCTACAGCGCACAACATTCTCTTCTACTCATGATGTCCAATACAGTGGTCTCTCGCAAGTGCAGAATACTCCAACACTTCACAAAATGATTGCAGCCATCTTCCCTAGATGTTACATAGTTGGTAAGGTTGAATAAAGGCACCGGTCCATCTAGTTCAACCTTTGTATGTCTGTGTTTATGTTAATAGCATTTCCCATATCCCTGTACAGGTGCTGGTCATATAATTAGAATATCATCAAAAAGTTCATTTATTTCACTAATTCCATTTAAAAAGTGAAACTTGTATATTATATTCATTCATTACACACAGACTGACATATTTCAAGTGTTTATTTCTTTTAATTTTGATAATTATAACAGACAACTAAGGAAAATCCCAAATTCAGTATTTCAGAAAATTAGAATATTACTTAAGACCAATACAAAGAAAGGGTTGCTTGGCCAACTGAAAAGTATGAACATGAAAAGTATGAGCATGTACAGCACTCAATGCTTAGTTGGGGCTCCTTTTGCCTGAATTACTGCAGCAATGCGGCGTGGCATGGAGTTGATCAGTCTGTGGCACTGCTCAGGTGTTATGAGAGCCCAGGTTGTTCTGATAGTGGCCTTCAGCTCTTCTGCATTGTTGGGTCTGACATATCGCATCTTCCTCTTCACAATACCCCATAGATTTTAGTTAAGGTCAGGCGAGTTTGCTGGCCAATTAAGAACTGGGATAGCATGGTCCTTAAACCAGGTACTGGTAGCTTTGGCACTGTGTGCAGGTGCCAAGTCCTGCTGGAAAATGAAATCTGCATCTCCATAAAGTTGGTCAGCAGCAGGAAGCATGAAGTGCTCTAAAACTTCCTGGTATAGGGCTGCGTTGACCTTGGACCTCAGAAAACACAGTGGACCAACACCAGCAGATGACACGGCACCCCAAACCATCACTGACTGTGGAAACTTTACACTGGACCTCAAGCAACGTGGATTGTGTGCCTCTCCTCTCTTCCTCCAGACTCTGGGACCCTGATTTCCAAAGGAAATGCAAATTTTACTTTCATCAGAGAACATAACTTTGGACCACTCAGCAGCAGTCCAGTCCTTTTTGTCTTTAGCCCAGGCGAGATGCTTCTGACGCTGTCTGTTGTTCAAGAGTGGCTTGACACAAGGAATGCGACAGCTGAAACCCATGTCTTCATACGTCTGTGCATAGTGGTTCTTGAAGCACTGCAGTCCACTCTTTGTGAATCTCCCCCACATTTTCTCTCTATTAATGTGCTTGGACACAGAGCTCTGTGACCATCCAGCCTCTTGTGCAATGACCTTTTGGGTCTTGCCCTCCTCGTGCAAGATTTTTCGTCAATTTTCGTCTTTTGGACAACTGTCAAGTCAGCAGTCTTCCCCATGATTGTGTAGCCTACAGAACTACACTGAGAGACCATTTAACAGGTTCCCGACCGCGTGCCGTCTTTTCACGGTGGCATTCGGGGAGCCCTGCGCGAATCGCCGTAAATAAGCGGCGATTCGCATTTGCACACCAGGGGGCGCGCGCGCGCGCCGGCGGCGTGCACGCGCGCACCCGCCGCACTCTTGGGGAGTGTGCCCGCGGCTCGGGCGGACCCGATGTCCGCCGGCGAGCCGCGATGAGCGGCTACAGGGAAAAGAACGGGGAACCGCCGATGTAAACACGGCGGTTCCCCGCACTGTCAGTGGGGCATGAGAGATCTACTGATCCCTGTCACTGGGATCAGTTAGATCTCTCATGCCCATGTTAGCCCAACCCCCCCACAGTAAGAACACACCCAGGGAACACACTTAACCCCTAGCTCTCCCCCTGCAGGTTAACCCCTTCACTGCCAATGACATTTATACAGTAATCAGTGGACATTTAAATTTCTGATCGCTGAATAAATGTCATTGGTCCCAAAAAAGTGTCAAAATGTTCCAACATGTCCCCCCCAATATCGCATTACCGCTAAAAATCGCAGATCGCCGCCATTACTAGTAAAAAAAATTAAAAAACCCCAGAAATGAATTCTCATCATCCGTAAACGCGGCCACTTTTGCGCAAACCAATTAATAAACACCAATTGCGATTTTTTTTATCGCAAATATGAGGAATTATATAAATCGGCCAAAAACGGTGAAAAAAAATGTTTTTTTATATTTTTTTTTTTGGATTTGAATTTTAGCAAAAAGTAAGAAATTTGGGGTTTTTTGCAAAATGGTCGCTCTTCTTTTGTTTATAGCGGCGATAAGAAATGACGCAGAGACGATCAAATACCACCAAATGAAAGCTCTATTTGTGGGAAAAAAAGGACGCAAATTTTGTTTGGGTACAACGTCGCACGACCGCGCAATTGTCAGTTAAAGCGACGCAGCGCAGAATCGCAAAAAGTGCTCTGGTCCTAAAGTGCAAAATTCTTCCGGGGGTGAAGTGGTTAAAGGCCTTTGCAGGTGTTTTGAGTTAATTAGCTGATCAGAGTGTGGCCCCAGATGTCTTCAATATTGAACCTTTTCACAATATACTAATTTTCTGAGATACTGAATTTGGGATTTTCCTTAGTTGTCAGTTATAATCATCAAAATTAAAAGAAATAAACATTTGAAATATATCAGTCTGTGTGTAATGAATGAATGTAATATACAAGTTTCACTTTTTGAATGGAATTAGTAAAATAAATCAACTTTTTGATGATATTCTAATTATATGACCAGCACCTGTATATTGTGCTTGCTAGGATGCCCATCTAAGAGTTTTTTATTTTCATTTTTAACACCACCCACTGTAGAAGGGAGTGCACATCCTTACAACTCTGACAGTAAAGAACCCCCTATATATTTAAAGTTAAACCACTTCTCCTCCAACTTCATTGAGTGGCCGAGTATTAAAAGCATGAGAATAAACTCACATGTTACAGTGCCTATATGACCTTCTGCAAAAAAGGGGTCATAATGCTGTGGTGAGTGTGCAAGTGGTGAAGATCTGTGGATAACTGTCTATATCCACTTCCCGACCAGCGCCGTAAATTTGAGCGGCTCTACCAGGACATAGCCTGGACCTGCAGGCTATATCCCGGTATAATTTTTTAGAGCTGGCGGTCAGCTATCCAGGGGTAACGACTGATCCGGCTCGGGAGCCGCTCGGTCATTATCCCAGGGGGCGGGAGGGGACACCCCCCCTCCCGCCCCCTTCCGCCGCTCTTCTCCAGCCTCCCGGAGACCGGAGCGACGATCCGGCGCCTCCGCCGGCTGGAAGGAGACCTGATAGAAGCCGTAATCGGCTCCGATCAGGTCTCCTTTGGCAAATTCGGGAAGCGACGTCACAATGTCACTTCCAGTTTACTGGGCGGCTAATGGCGCCAATTTAAAAAAAATGACAGTATTCAGAATCGCCGTTTTTGGCAATCTGAATACTGTGAAGTGCAAAGGAGGGATGGGGGGTCTTTTAGACCTCCCAGTCTTCCAAAAAGTGTACCTGTCACCATATATTACTATCACAAGGGATGTTTACATTTCTTGTGATAGCAATAAAAAAGTGATCAGATTTTTTTTTTTTAAGGTACAGTGTTAAAAACAAATAAATAAATAAAAAATAAATAAATAAAAAAATAATTTAAAGCGCCACCGTCCCCGCGAGCTCGCGCAGCAAAGAAAACGCATACGTAAGTCGCGCCCGCATATGAAAGCGGTGTTCAAACCACACATGTGAGGTATCGCCGCGATCGCCAGAGTGTGAGCAATAATTCTAGTAAAAGACCTCCTCTGCACCTCTAACCTGGTAACCGATAAAAAATTTGAAAGCGTCGCCTATGGAAATTTTTAAGTACCGGACTTTGTCACCATTCCGCGTGCGCAAAATTTTCAACTGTGTCATGTATGGTATCTCTTTACTCGGCGTAATATCCTCTTTCACAATATACAAAAAAATTGGGCTAACTTTACTATTGTCTTATTTTTTAACTCAAAAAAGTAAAATTTTTCCAAAAAAATCGCGCTTGAAAGACCGCTGCGCAAATACCGTGTGACAAAAGTATTGCAACGATCGCCATTTTATTCTCTAGGGTGTTTGAAAAAAAAATATATAATGTTTGGGGGTTCTAAGTAATTTTCTAGCAAAAAAAACTGTTTTTAGCTAGTAACCAACAAATGTAAAAAAGGGGCCCGGTTGGTAAGTGGTTATAGTGAAGAACTGGACACTTTTGCATCACAATATGGTGTTGGGATCTGCATGCTAATGGACTTAAATTATACCAATTTTAGTTTTATTCCATTTTTAATTTTATATAGTTGGTTTGACACACTGTATTTTTTGGTATAGGTAAGATATGACTAGTGTATAAGCATTGTATCTTTATATATACCATCACTTCCTGTCCTGATACAGATGGCAATAAAAACCTGACCCTTCCACACCCCATCCAAAACAAAATTTAAAAATTTGGCTTGACTTGGTTTGGGGGTGGGGGGAGTGTTAACTCTCCTTTGAATATGAGTTTTGCTGTGCAGTTGGCTCACCCTTATATTTTTATATCTTACAGAGCACCCGTGTCAAATTGTACCCTCTGTATATGTCCCTTCCCGTAAGGCCATGATGAATGATGGTTATCGCACATTATGGAGGATCTTTCTGGATACATTCTAGGATCTCTACAGATAAGTTCCATGGCCAACTAATAAACATTTGCATGACCAGTATTCTGGGCTTTTTTTCCTCAGCAAATAGGTACAGGAACTCCCCCCTTCCGAGCCACCTCTTGTCTTTGCCCCCTACCCACCTCAGAGCACCATTCCTTGATTCCACCGCCTACTCGTCTCCCAGTAATGCCCCTTTTTGAGAATTACAGAACCAAGTATCATTTTGTTGTGCTAAGTAATTTGAATGGAATTTGTTGATGGCAAGAAAGGCAGTAAGATAAATCCTCTGTGGCTAGCAACAATGAACGCCACCAGCAACAGTAGACTTCCAATAGCCAGCATCAATAGACCCTCAAGCAGCTAGCAACAATAGACCCCTCCATCAACAGTAGATCCTTCCCAGCAACAATTGTTCCCCAGCATCAATTACTGTACATACATTCAGTGCTGGAGGTGCAGGAACTACGTTCCCCCACGTTCCAGCTGAAAATAAAGCCCTGCTAGTACTAAAAATGTTTGCACCTGCTGAGATCATCCCAAATACTGGCAACCACAATATGTAGTTGTCATTAAATGACTCACTGCATTTCCCACAGGACCCCAGTGAAGGTGGTTATGGCATCCTCAGCATCCTTGTTACATTATTTTTTTCTTCAGTAGATGTTTCTGATCTTGGTCTTGGTATTTACAGAGCATCATCTAATGGTTGAAGGGGAGAAGCTTGGCCCATAATCAGAAATGACTCACACCTTCCATCTATGATATGGAGAAGAGAAGACAAAAAAATACTCATGCTGCTCTCCCCAGACCTCAGTGAACTGCCTGGGAAAAGGTCCTCAGTCCTCCTCCTTCTTATTCAGGATCTGGTGGGGGCTGTACTTCAGACCCCATTACTTTTGGTGGGTAGTGGAGGGGAAGTGAGCGGGGGATCACACACAGAGTTGCTCTGAAGCTGTACAGCAGGGAAGCTCAGGGTGAGAGGTGGCTGCTGCACAGGTCTGCCACAGCTCACAGCGGTGCAGGGTGGGAGTGAGCAAGGGATCACAGCTGGCAAGCAGCCTGGCTACACAAGGAACTCTTGGAACTCAAGGCCTAAGTATAACACATAGAGCCAGTCCTCCTCCTCTGGATCTCTCCCTGCTCACAGCAGCAGGGAAAGGGCAGGAGGGTTGAGTGGGGGATTACACACAGAGCTGCTCTGAAGCTGTACAGCAGGGAAGCTCAGGGTGAGAGGTGGCTGCTGCACACACAGCACGCTGTTTTCACATATCCCCACAGTAGGGGGAGGGGAAGCGGGGGGGGATCAAGCACACACAGAGCCAGAGCTCCTCTTCCAGTTGTGTCACTGCTTACAGTGGTGCAGTGTGGGGGATGAGCAGGGGATCACAGCTGGCAAGACACAAGTAACTTTTGGAACTCAAGCCCTAAGTATAAGTTTCACGTACCTGGTTGGAGCTTGGAATGCTGAGATGGCTTGCCTTGTAGCTGAGTGCAGAGCATTCTTGAAGGTAATGACAGGGAATGCTATGCTCAAAGAAGCAGGGTTTGCTAGCTAAAATGAAGTACAGAAGTGATGTACACCAGATGGATGAGCAGGATGCACTACAGGGCAGGAGTCCCTCAGACGTACCAGACGGTGCTTGATAGTAGGGAGAGCCAGAAACAGGGTCAAGAATCAAGCCAATAGTCATACAAGGAATATCAGCCAAGAGGCAGAGGGCTGAACCAGGAACAAGCCGGGGTCATACACTATTAGTCAGGCAGAAGCAGAGTCAGGAGGGTAAGCCGAGGTCATACACTGGTGAACAGGCAGAAGCAGAGTCAGTAGAACAAGCCATGGATCAGGAGCCAGGCATGGTGAAAAGACAGGTCAAAGGCGAGCTGGGTCGGTAACAGGGAATCCAATAACAGCAGAAGCAGAACACAGGAACACATGGAAAGCTGAAGATCATCCAGCAACTTGTGGCTCAGACTGCTGACTCTAAATAGGCCACTGGGTGCCAGGATCTGTCACGCATTGCATGTGCCCTGGCGCATGCGCCTGCGTGATTGCGCATCAATGTTCGCAGCCATTCGTGGCCATGCACGCACATTTGCATTGGCAAACGCCTAAGTGCCCATAATCTGTGATCCTGTTGAGAGTTGCCAGATGTGCCAGTTCTTCTGCAAACCACTCCCTGACAATATTACAGAGCCAATGCTCCTCCTCCCTCACAGCAGCGGGGAAGGAGGGCGAGGGGAGTTTGAGTGGGGGATCACACAGAGCTGCTCTGAAGCTGTACAGCAGGGAAGTTCAGGTCTGCGCACACAGCCCACTGTTTTCACATATCCCCACAGTGGGGACGGGGAAGTGGGGGGATCAAGCACATGCAGAGCCAGAACTCCTCCTCCAGCTCTGTCACTGCTCACAGCGGGGGATCACAGCTGACAAGACACCCGGATACATAAGGAACTCTTGGAACTCAAGGCCTAAGTATAACTTATAGCTCAGGTAATGGGAGCTGATCTAAGTTTGACATAATTAATGAGGAAGATTGGGAGGCTGGGCAGGAACTAGCCATGGAGCAATGTAAATTAATCATCAGGTGAGGTGGGTGACATCCAACGCTACTGGCTCGGTGCAGCAAGGAAGTACAAGAACAAGTATATAGGCAAAGAACAAAGAGGCGCCTCTAAGTGCAATCAACAAGGTACAATAATTTATTGAAACGGTTAAAAACACTCACAAGATCCCAGGTACATACAGGCACAATCACAGTCCAAACACATGGAGAAGGGGCAGGTGTAGGACGCCAATCCAGCTAGGGGAGATGATCAGCAGTGTAGCTGCAGCGTCTCCGATCATTCACTACCGATGGATGGTAAACAGCCGGCTGAAGCGGTGTGGGAACGAGGCTGGGAGCGCAGGAGCGATCGTCTCAGGTGGATGACGTCACAGATGCGACGCGTTTCTTGACAGCAGGCTCTGATGACGTGGGTAGCCAGCGTCACTTCTTCAGGCAAAGGGGAAGGAATTGTAGAACCACAAGACTCATCGGAACCACAAGTGACTATTGATCTGTGAAAAAATCCTTCTTAGTTTTGATTTTCCATTTACAACACAAACCCTGATAAAGGGGGCATTAGTGGGCCAATAGTGTGTTGTATTCACAGATCTTACATGAATGGTTTTCGCTGAAAATTTTGTTTTTAATTTACTTTTGTCAACCTTTTGGTGTGGTGCTCTTATACTTCATTCTTCCTCTAAACAGAATATGATAGGAGGCTCATAATTCAGTGTCCCCCTTTTCAGGGTAAAACACCTGTACATTGAGGGAGAGCATAACGGAGGAACGGATCCAGTTTCAAAAGTCCGCAGGTCATTATGACAACTTTCTTCCTTTTTTACGCTGGCTTCCCCTTTCAATATCTGACAGTTATCTGAAGTAGAGAGAGTCACGCTGTTAATAGTGAGATCAATCTAGTTTTAATTTCGCTTGTGTTAAAATAAAAATGAACCGTTGGCTCTTTTGTACTGCGAGCAAGCCATTAGACGCCAAGAGCCGCGCACCTGCCAACTCCCAGAGATCTTGGCACTCATGCAACTGGGATAATACTGTTATGCTGACATTTTCCCAGACATCTGTTATATTAATTACCCGGATCCTTATTGTTACAAAGCATTTTTCCCCAATGAAAAGGTTTCAGGTTTTTAAACGGTGATTTTAACCACGTTGGGGGGGGAGCAGAGATATTAAGAGATTTGTGCCGCAGTATCAGTGATACCAAGAGTCGCATTCAGAACAAGGTTTAGGCAGAATATGGGGAACAGAGAAAGAACACAGAAAGCTGCTCAGTGCCAACGGGAGCGATTACAGCCAGTTTAAGAGATAATGAAAAGATGGAAGAGAATGAAAGCCTATACTGATGCTAATGGCGGCCTTCGGGAGGGTAAAAGGCCAAAGCTGCAAACCATTTATTAAAAGGAAAAAATTCTGTCAATTGTGGATTCAAACCGGCATCCTCTGTACTGCGAAAAAGTCTTTTTATGGTAGATGGGGCCAGAAGATCAATGCGACCAACCAAACTGATAATCCAGGGATGGTCTGCTCAACAGTTTTCTATTTGATGGTGCTTAGTATGGAGAGGGTTTTATAGTCTGGATTGGTTTGAGTCATCTTTCTCTATGTGTTCAAATTAAACTTTGAATCTGTTTCTGCTACACCTCTGTCCACTTTCTGAAAGATATGTAAATCTTTTGTGTCTGAGCTCATTGTCCCTAGAGCTTAAAGCTGTGAATTACTTATTATGCCTTTGTCAAAACTAGTAGAATTAGAATCAGCCTCAAATGTCACTGTGAGGTCTGCTTACGTGACATTTGCTAGGAATAAAAAATGCACACAGCCCTTAAGGGCTCCTTTACGCTTGTGTCACCCCCTGATGAGTTGTCTGCCGTGGACTGCTCTTCAGAGGACATATGACAGGTGGTGAGGAGGGATTTTTGTGAATTTACTTGTAGCATCCTCTGGTGTGCCATGGTTGCTAGTGTAGATTTGTAGAGTATGCTTGTTATTGTAGGTAAATTTAGCCTAAGCTGTGAATATGGGTCAGGGTTCAGTGACTCAGGGCTGGGTGACTCATCCTGGCAGCTTCTCTGGTGCCTCCCCCTGTTTTATAGGACATTGGAGAATGTTCTAGACATAGTGGATGGAGGTTAGGAGAAGCTGCTTGGAATATTTATGAGGGGCTCAACCAATCCCCAGTAAAGGGCTGCCAGGGAGCAGGCCACCTAATAAATAGGCATGAGTCATGACAGGGAGGGGAGTAGGGAGGAAGATTGAGTGCTGAGGAGGCTGTCGGTGGCCCTTTAGGGTGCTCCCCTAGTCTGGGGGGGGGGGGGGTTGTGACCTTGGGCCGAGGCTTGGGTGCCACAAGGATCCTGCAAAAAAATATGGAGGAAGCCCTTCCTGGAGGCATGGGAGCAAGGAGAGAGAATGGCAGGAGCAGGTCAGCACTACTGGGAGATCTCCTGAGAGTCAGCCGGGTGGGCTGGTGAATGTCAGTCTGAGAGGGAGTCCTGGGACAGCTGAGGCTCTCGTATACATCGTTGGATCAAGAGGGGGCTTAGGTGACTATTAGGGGGGCTGGAGGAGCTGCACACAGAAGGTTTTTTAGAATGCATGAAGCTAAAAAAAACCTTCAGCCTTTACAACCACTTTAATTTATAGTGTGGGTAGTTGATAGCAATACATCCGCATTACATCCCCATTAAAGAAAATTTACCAAGGAGAGTAAGTTAGGGACTTTTGAAGTGCTTGCAAACGAACATATATACTGCTAAAAATTGTGCAAATGTTATTGAGTTACACAATTAAAAGATTCCATAATTAAATCAAATATCATATTGACATATTGACATGGTCTTGGTGTTTTTTATTCTTTCAGCTGCACCAACATTCAAATTCCCAACGTGTTTTGCCCAAAGGGGCTTTTTCAGGGGTGATCACAGCTGGTAATTTAGAACTGTTTTAAAGAAAACACAATATAAATGAACAATTTGACAAAATCAAAGAAATTAATAATCTCACAGAAGTACAAAAATTAACATCTGCAGCCTTAGCCAAATCACGCTTACCTCGGAACTTATCATTCAGCTTTTCTAAAGGGAGGTAGAAGCTCAGATTGGTGTAAAACTTGGGATTCTATAGTGACCACGGGAGGTAAACATGGACCAGACAGGTCCCATTCAGTTGAATTGATCACGTTTGGCAGGCAAATTTGGATACATTTTACTGGGACATGTTGCAAAAAATTGCAGTTGCGATATGTACAGTGCCTTGAAAAAGTATTCATACCCCTTGAAATTTTCCACATTTTGTCATGTTGCAACCAAAAAGGTAAATGTATTGTATTGGGATTTTTTGTGATAGACCAACACAAAGTGGCACATAATCGTGAAGTGGAAGGAAAATGATAAATGATTTTCAATTTCTTTTACAAATAATTATGTGAAAAATGTGACATGCATTTGTATTCAACCCCCCAGAGTCACAAATGTTGTGCCTTTCATTTCTATTTTAAACTGAATGGGTTGCTTTACAAGGTGAGGGCTTACATGTACTTTAATGAAGCCCTGTGGATGTCATCTTTCAAGGTGGTTTTCTGGCACTTTGGTTATTATTCAAAAGATGCATGGAGATTCAATTACAGAAGGGGATGGCTTTTTAAGAGACTCAATAAAAATTCTGACTGGAGTTCAGATTTAAAGAAGGAAGCAAAGACCAAAGAAAACACAGAGCCCGAGTACAGTTTTGTAACATGAAGTTACATAACTGCGCTCAAATGCCTGACACCTGAATTAGCCCTTATCCAAACTACACTATATTGTCAAAAATATTGGGACACCTGCCTTTACACGCACATGAACTTTAATGGTATCCCAGTCTTAGTCCATAGGGTTCAATGTTGACTTGACCCATTATTTGCAGCTATAACAGTTTCAACTTGCAGACTGTGAGCCAGGCCTTCTCGTTCAACACCAGTGCCTGACCTCACAAATGTACTTCTGGAAGAATGGTCAAACATTCTCATAGATGCTCCTGAACCTTGTGGACAGCCTTCCCAGAAGAGTTCAAGCTGTCATAGCTACAAAGGGTGCGTCAACCACCCTATTGGACCCTACAGACTAAGACTGGGATGCCATTAAAGTTCAATGTACAGTGTATATAGCACAATGCCATAAAATAAGAGAATACAGAGAGTAACAAACAGGGCTCTAAAGCCTTGTACACGCGGTTCGATTGTTGTACGACCGTGCTTCTGATTTTTGTCAAAAGCGCGTGTTCATGATTTTGTAAAGCATAATGACTAACCGAAAATTTTCATTTGACCAAACTCAACGTCAGAAGTGATGTAATGTTTTGAGTGTTTTTTGCATCCTTTTTTCCTTTCTGAGCATGCGTAGTCTCGATCCTACGATTTTTTTCGCACGAAAACCGTACTAACGGAATGAAAATCAGATATTGCGTTGTCGTACGACAAAAATTTACTAGTCTGCCCATCCAGCTTTTGTCTGATGAAAAATGTCAATCGGCTGTTCAAAGGAGCATTCTAACGGTAAGACGACAGGATGTCAAACGACAATTCCCGTCCGAATTTCGCATCGTGTGTACGGGCCTTAACTTGTCATTGCCTTGCTTTTCCTTATATCCCTATATGAGTCTGGATATATATTCTCTTATACATTCTGCATATACACTCTCCCCTTTTCCTCTCTTGGCTTTCCTCTATACATTATCAGATGTAGATATGACAATGGTCTTTAATATATTCCCATTCTTGTGGGGAACTGTATTACCTAGCTTCACCATCTCAATATAATTACTTTTTACTATTTTCCCTAATCCATCCAAGTACCTAGTTTTGACAGGTACCCACTCCCACTTCAACTGGAATAGCCCAGAAAGTTTTTGATTTTAATGCTAAACTATAAATGGACGTTTGTGCTGTGTGTTTTTTCTTTCCCTTTCATTAAAGAAAAAAAGCACCCATCAAAAAAAAATGAATTAGTTTAAAGGAGAATTCCAGCTTTTGCAAAACAAATAAATAAATATACTCATGTTGCAAAAAAAGCAAAAATTTAATTTTATTATTTTAGTTTTTTTGCAGTTGGGCCTACAAAGCATTGCATCTGTAATCAGTGGATGGTCAGTGTAATGCTAGGACTCCCGCAACCTCTTCCTCCAGCTCAGGTCAGTATCCAAGTACAAACCTTCAGTTGAGGACCTGAAAGAAGTGTAAATGGACTGCAAATGCTGTAACACCACATCTTGTGAACTGTAAGTCCCTTTGCTGTGGTGGTAGATTTGACTTGCAGTTATTCATTTACAATTTTCTGTGATTATAGAGAGAAGTATACCACGCTAAGTATAAACTGAGAGGGTAGCTGCCATACAAATTGTAAATAGATATATATATTAAATGTGTAGCGCTCAACCAAAATTAAAGTGACTGTTGTTGCAGGACAAGGGATGAACCTTGTTATGTGCACAAAAAGTAATAAAATCATCCTCATATAAAGTGCTAGTGCAAATCAAGTAAATTGATACATAGTGTAAACATATATAAATCAATTTCACCTCAAGTATCAGAATAATCAATTTAAACTGCATATAGCAGCGCTAAAACATCACTCTATGATGCCGGCATGAAAATCATAAATAAAACAACAATTAAAAGTCCAAAGTGCTCGATAAATCCTTGAGCTGGTATATCTGTGTAATCTTCAGAGCTTTGTCCTTAGAGACACCACCACCACACCGCGTGAGAAATGGGGCTTTCCCCCTATATGGAGGGACTCACCAGATGATACTGAAAAAAGCGCCCATAATGGTATATCTTTAGATGCCTCAACTCATTGTAGTTGGTTAATAAAAGCTCTTCACTCCTTATAACCCCATGTAGCATCCACCTTCAACTCATAAACGTTCCGATTCTTAGATGTAATGGTTGCATTCGTTTCCTGTTTGGGGTTTTCTTTCTTTTATTTTTACCTGGTGATCCGGCCTGTAAGTCTAAATTGTATGTGCTGATCTTATCTTTAAGGATCACAAGGTAAAAATAAATTAATAAATAATAAATAAACGCCAATAATAATAAATAAACGCCAATGATTAGGAGCTCTAGAGTTACCATCATTTAAGCCTTTTGTGACCACTCTACAGTTTGATGATCTACACCAGTCTTTCTCAACCTTTTCAACACTGAGGAACCCTTGAAATAATTCTTTGGTCTCGGGAAAACCCTGCTTAAAATTAAAAATGTACAACTCATGATACATTAGTGTGATGGTGAATGGGAAGAATGCTCCTTACACTTGTGGTCATTGGGAAGAATTACCTCCTTACAAATAGCTAAAAAGACAAATGATGTCATTGGGAATTTATCTGAGAGGTAGAAATTGACCATTGCTCGAGGAACCCCTAGCAACCTCTGGAGGAACCCTAGGGTTCCACGGAATCCTGGTTGAGAAACCCTGGTCTACACTATCTGGTAAGCTGCTTGGCCTGATCACGGTGGTGCAGAGTACATCTATCCACACTGAAGCTGGTGTTGGGCTCCTCTGTCATACTTACTACCTGAATGAACTTTAACGTTTAAAGCACCATTTTTCATTTATTGTTGAATTTAATATGGACATTCTAGACTGAGTGCTGCTTGCTTACTTTTTATATTTTGTAATTCAAGATCAAATGGATTTTTTGCTGGCTGCTGGTCACTAATATTTTATGTTTTATCACTTCAAATTTTTTTTTCCAACAATGGTTATTATTTATTCATTTATTATTTATTTGTAATATGAAACATGGTCCAAAAGATGCGAAACAGTTAGCATTTAAATAGAGTTTTTCAAATATTTTTTTTTCACATTAAAGTGGTTCATTGGGCGTTCGGCAAAAACAAAAAGTCAGCAGCTACAAAAACACTCAACTGTCCCAGGATCCATTATTGTCCTCACCCGGGCCTATTTCTTCATTGGTCTTCGTTCCCTAGTGCCGGCATGTTAACTACAGGCAGCCAGCTGTGACTCCTTGCAGCTTCATAGTCGGCTGCCAACTACAAATGAGCGAGTCACGCTGTGCTTTGTTACTGATGGTCTCACAGCCTTTTGGGACCTGTGACGTGTCCCAGAAGGATGTAGGCAGGCATGGGGGGAGGAGAACTTCCTGTCAAAACCAGGTACCCGCTCCCTCCGCAATATTATTATGTGCCAAATATATCTTGGGGGGGAGGGGGTGGTTGGTGAGCAGAATTTCCCCTTTTGGGTGAAACCTGCCTTGAGTTTAGGAGGGTTTATACGTGTTTAGGTACTTCAGCCATTTTATATGAGTTCCACTACTGAATGCAAATTTGGTGCATTCAGATTTCTATCCCCAAACACCCCTGCCTCTAAACTCCTATGCATGGACACATAGGCCAACATAGAGGGACGTTTAGGGCCAGAAAATAAAAAACAAGGCCTTATTGCCATTTGTATTAGAGTTGGTCTCCTCTGTCCTTTAAGGTCATTTTTGCAAACTAATGAGGATGCAAGAAGAGATCCAGGAGAGTTAAAAATTGAAAGCCCTTCTAAAAAAATCTCGGGGGGCATTGGAAGCTATAATAAGAAGCCACCGGGCTATGGAATAACTGCAGATTAAAACTAAAAAAAAATTATGTATATAAAAAATGTAAATTTATTGAATCACAAAAGTTACAAAAACATGACAATGTACCAAGATCCCTCCACCCAAATGAATGACAATGTTGTCATAAAAATGTAAAAACATATGTCCGGACGCCATCGACTGTAGTCACTCTCAAATCCATACCCAATAATTAAAGGGAATCAAAACTGAGTAAATTGATCAATGTGGGCATGGACATAGGGGGTCAGTATCACAACCAAAGTAGTATATCTGGGGACAAATAAACAGGTGGTCTAGGGTCAGCGGTTCCCGGCTATGGGCATCAATGTCTTATAGAAAATCAAGTTCCATGTGAATACCTATGGCTGTGCAGACCAGGCAAACACTGTGGAGTCCCTGGGATTCGGCTCCACAGCTCCCTGAGCGGGCAGGCTCCACAGCAATTAGAGACGCCAACACACGAGGCGGCCTCTAAGAGACTTCGCAGATTGGGTAAGACTGATCCATGCCGATCCCCCCTGCATATATCTGCTTATACTTGTTTAGCCAGTCTATGTCTGCCACCCTAATATAGGGGACTCTTTCTGTGTACCGTTACATGCTGTGATTGGAGCTGCCTGTGATCAAGGTGCACGAGTGTTCCATATGTGGATAGCCAGAAACCATTCATTCAATGTCATGAAACCACAGTAAACATTTTGTCATGAAACCACAGCAAACATTCATGTCTTATCTGTTGCCTACCTTTGCTGCATGTGTCCAGTTAAAGGCCGGGCCTCTCACACCTGTGTGCTTTAGTAGGCTCTCCTCAGTTGGTCTTCACTCCAGGCCCTAATTGGGAACCGGATATAACACCTGGCAGTGCAAGCCTGCATTGCTGATCAACGTTTGTCCGTGCTTGGCTTCGTGTGTGTTTGTTCCTAGCGTTTGCTCTGAGTCTTATTTCAGTGTACCGATCTTTGGCTTGTCTGACTATCCCTGCCTGCCTGATACCCTGATCTTCGGCTTGTTCTCTGTTTCTCCTGTCTGCTTGTGGCCCTGACCCTTTGCTATTACCCCTGATTATTCTTTGCTGTTCCTGCGCTGCTGCTTCCTTTCTTCCACCGGTAGCCAGCCAAGCATGAGCTAGGGGACCCCGGGGGCCATGACCTGGATCCAGTTGCAGCCAAATCCATCCTCACCACTAGAGGCTCTGGCTGAACACCCACTGGCTCTTAGCGCCCAAAACCGATGCACTAGCTCCTTGTGTATCAGTGTCCGTGCTCCAGGGGTCCCTCTTCCCGTATCAGCCGGAATTCTTTAGCAGCAGTCAGATATAGGTCCAAAACCTTAGTGGTGCGCTTCACAACCCTCGGTGCGATTCGCACTCCAGCGGTGCGCACCTGTCACCTGACCCCAGGTGTCGTGACATTTAGCATCTGCTGTATCCACTCGCTTTTTGCCATCTATACACAGTGTGCTATTTGGTACTGCACAGTGTTTGCCTGGTCTGCACAGCCAAAGGTATTCACATGGAACTTGATTTTCTATAAGACATTGATGCCCATAGCCGGGAACCGCTGACCCTATACCACCTGTTTACTTATCCCCAGATATACTACTTTGGTTGTGATACTGGCCCCCTATGTCCATGCCCACATTTATCAATTTATTCAATTTTGATTCCCTTTAATTATTGGGTATGGATGTGAGAGTGACTAGGTGGCATCCGAACATATGTTTTTACATTTTTAAGACAACGTTGTCATTCATTTGGGTGGAGGGATCTTGGTACATTATCATGTTTTTGTAACTTTTGTGATTCAATAAATTTAATTTTTTTATATACATCATTTATTTTTAGTTTTGATCTGCAGTTATTCCATATCCCAGTGGCTTTGTATTATGGCGCTTATGGGCAGCCTCTGTGTTGCCTTGTGTGTGATATGCTCTGTTCCTTAGCCATATAGCCCCAGGCATGTCCCTGACTGCATAAGATAACCTTCCGCATTTTGAGTCCCATGCCTTTATTTATGTATTGCCATGTAAAGCTAATCACACCCGTAAAAAACATCAACATTCCTTTACTGCAATGCATTTCACAATGTTTACCAATTTCGCTTCTCCCTAATTCCCATCTTCGTTCCAGCTATAGCACTCTTTTCCTTTTCCTCTCCAGTCTGCACTCTCCATGGCAAAACGTGAACTCTAGTATAGGAAGCATTCATCTTACCCTTCTAGATCTCCACCCTGATGGGCTCAACCCCAGCAATACACACCTGTGCCTACATCCAATCCATAAATCACCAGAAGATAAATTGTCCCAGAGCATTTGCCATCCTGCAAGGGTGACAGAGTTTCAGGGAAGTGGCAGGATGGCCTTGCTTGTTTGTTAAGTTCTAAACACTCCACTGCTCAGTAAAATTCCCAAATGTCACTATATACAACAACAACAAAAAAAAAAAACCTCAATATGTTATCATGAAAAAAACATCCTTTATCTCCAGTCCAGTATTTTTGCCTAGGCTAAGGTAAAGCCATCACTCTGCTGCAGGTAGGAGGAAGCATTTTCTCAGTCTCCCCCCCAATGATCAAACTGTACATTGTAACTTTATAGAAAGACAAAGATGAGATGCTGCTGCGGGGCTGATCTGTGCCAAATCTTTGAGAACACAGCCAAGAACTTCACAGACGCCATGATCTATATGATTGAGCTATCCAGAGTGGCTAAAAATCAATGATTTTTTTTTTAAAAAATCATTTTTTTTTTTTTTTTTTATTTCAACCTGATTTTTTTCTATTTAAATCAATGTTTTTGATTGTTATCAAGTGCATTTTAATAAAATGCCTTTGGGGTAAAAATCTATCTAAAGATAGTTTTCTATTTAGGATACATTACCAATTTAGTTTATTCAGCATGAAATGGAGCTTAGTTATGTAGCATGTGGCTGTATATTCTGCAATATTTACAGTTTGGTAAACTCATTCAATGAATCCAAGCTCAGCAAGCTGAGATAGCATGCACTGCGTTGATGCATTCACACCATTTCACAGTAAGAATGAGGTAAAACAAAGTTCAGGAATATTCCATTATCCCATTGTTACGCAAATCTATGTACACTACAAACTGTATGATTGAATCGGTTCTGATATCGCTGTTTTACTAACCTTACAGCTTATTATTCTAAATAGGAAACCTTCATTTTGTTTGCAAATATTAAAGATTCTAACTACCAGCAAGAATACATCCAGCCGTCCCATTAAAGTGAATGGGACTGTCTGTGAGTCAACAGTGGGTCAGAGGAGGAGCCGCTGCAGGGCAGAGATGACAGTTGCTCTATATAAATTATGATTTAAATTGAGCCTTTTTACTAGTGATTTAAATCAAATCCACCCTGGTGCTATCTTTAAGTTGGCAACTCAGTCTTGGATGATGCTAGAACAAAGATGGTTCCATCCTTCTGAAGAGAAATAGCGGCTGAAGGCATTGTCAGGGGTAAATAACTGAAAGCGTTACACGGAATATCTTAGCATGTGTAGCCAGATGCTGGACTACAACCACACGGAAAAGGATAACATGCCCTCTGTTGCTCTATAATCTACTGTAATGCTGACCTTATGCTGTGGTATTCCCTCCAACTAGCATGATGAGAGCAAAGTCAAGCAAGCCCATAGACTTTAATGCAGAGAGCATTGAATTATGGGAGCTGTAGTTTGAGACAGCAGCCCTTCAATGCCCCGGTGAACTCTTTACATTACAGTTCCCAAAATGCACTGAGGAGCTGGGGGAGGGGCAAGACGGTTTTAACTGGACTGCCTGGGAAAATTCACTCTCTTGGTGCCAGGGACTCAGGGAGTGCACATCTGCTTCCAGAATCGATCGCTGCTCAGAACAGATTGGTCGGAAGGCCCAGGGGAACCAGGAAAAAGACACTCTTGTTACAGACTGCTGTGTACATGCCTCGCCATTACCACAGAGGGACTGGAAAAACCTCTCATTTGCAGCTTCTCACAGAAAGTCTTTATAGGCATAAGAGAGAAAGCAGGGCGCCCCATCTGTTCTGCAAGCTTACAGCTGAATCGCAGGGATTGGTGAGAGGGCTCATTGCCCAATATATGCCTTACTAGTAGAACCATGAGATACTGGGGTCAGGACATTAAGCATAATCGCATCAGATTGCAGAGAGTGGGCTTCAGTCAGTCTAGGCCTAGCATAACCACCTTTAATGCACCCTTGCAGTATAGTCTCGCTCTCACATCATTACTTAATCTTTACAACCCAACGTTTTGTATGCTAATAGTTTACCATCAGTGTTGCTTCAACCCTACGTTTGCTTTGTTAGTGACGTTTTTAATTAAATTTGTCTAGTGACAATACACTATATTGTCAAACGTATTGGGATGCCTGCCTTTACACTCACATAAACTTTAATGGCATCCCAGTCTTAGTCCGTAGGCTTCAATATTGAGTTGGCCCACCCTTTGTAGCTATAACAGCTTCAACTCTTCTGGGGAGGCTGTCCACAAGGTTTAGGAGTGTCTATGGGAATGTTTGACCATTCTTCCAGAAGCCCATTTGTGAGGTCAGGCACTGATGTTGGATGAGAAGGCCTGGCTCACCGTCTCCGCACTAATTCATCCCAAAGATGTTCTATTGGGTTGATGTCAGGACTTTGTGCAGGCCAGTCAAGTTCCTCCACCCCAAACTCGCTTATCCAAGTTCATGTGAGTGTAAAGGCAGGCATCCCAATAATTTTGACAATATAGTGCAGGGATAAGCAATTAGCGGACCTCCAACTGTTGCAAAACTACAAGTCCCATCATGCCTCTGCCTCTGGCAGTCATGCTTGAGACTGTCAGAGACTTGCTATTCCTCATGGGACTTGTAGTTCTGCAACATCTGGAGGTCCGCTAATTGCATATCCCTGATATAGTGTATTGTCACTAGACAAATTTCACTAAGAATATCACTAACAAAGCAAACATAGGGTTGAAGCAACACTGATGCATACAAAATGTTGGGTTGAAAAGATTGAGTAATGGGATATGTCAGGAAATATAGTAGTGACTGCTACGGGGGTAGCGCTACACATGAATGTACCTGTAGGGCCGGGCCTACCATGGGTCCCAGTGGGTTCATTGGACCCAGGCAGCACTTTGAGAGGGGCAACAAATTGAACCACCACTGCCTCTCCTCTTCTTCTCTTCTATTTACCCAGCAAATTGACGATCAAGATTTATTTTCCAGCAGTTTTGTGTGCCATGATGACAACTGCCCGACGTGCCGCTCTGCCTGCCCTTATACTACCTTAGCCTGCCCCTATACTGCCCTAGCCTGTCTATATACTACCCTAGCCTACCCCTATACTGCCCTAGCCTGTCTATATACTACCCCAGCCTGCCCTTATAGTGCCCTAGCCTATCCATATACTACCCGAGCCTGTCTATATACTACCCTACGCAAAAAATTGGTGAAACTCACCCAAGAAACCAACCAGGAATCATAAAAATAGAAATTTTATTGGATCAATTAAAAAACAAGCAATATCACCATAGTAGAAGACAATAATAAAAAAGACAACATTGTCTAGCAAGTCATGCGTGGCCCATACTCACTCCATTCTCATACACCACTACATCCTATAAACCATCCTAAAGGGAGGGAGAGAGGGACCATTAAAACTCTCTGTACCACTGAGCAATAGTGCATGCTGGTAAAGGATGATCCAATATGGACTGGAGCTAAACGCTCTATGTCCCTCCTAAATATGGGATATAAGGGTGAGCCTCTGTGTGGCCAAAAACAACTGATAGGATGGAAGATAAAGGGTACCAAGCATTGGATGGTCGTGCAATAAAGTACTTGATAATACCTCCTAGTACCAGAAGGAGCAATTGAACAGGGTTCACCAACAATCCATCCACTGCAATGATGCCGTAAGCAGCCTAATTGTAGTCAAGAGTATCATATGCAGGCAGCCAAAGTGTGGGTATAAGGGGCTTGATGAAAACAGTAATTGGCCCAATCGTGTCTCAGTTAGTGTCCTGTAGCTAAGATTGCAGCCTGTCTATATACTACCCCAGCTTGTCTATATACTACCCTAGCTTGCCCCTATACTACCCTAGCCTGCCCGTATACTGCCCTAGCCTGCCCCTATACTGCCCTAGCCTGCCCCTATACTGCCCTAGCCCACCCCTATACTAAACTAGCCCGCCTCTATACTGCCCTATCCTGTCCCTTGAAATTGAACATAATGGTATGTTGTATAATTTTGCATTTAACCACTTGCCGACCGACCGCCACAGCGTGATGGCGGAAAGTTGGCTCGTCACCGCAAAACGCCGGCACACAGGACGGCGGCTGCGATAACTAGTATTGTGAGCGCGCGTGCCGCCGGAGGCGCGCTCACTGTGTTCGGGGGGGGGGCAGGGAGCGGGTAGGGCGGACTGGATCGCCGCCGGCTACCCGCGATGGCCCCCTAGCAGTGAGAGAATGGAGGTCTGTGTAATTAAACACGGATCTCCGTTCTCATAGAGGGGGAAGGGCGGTGATCACAGGCTTCCTGTATATGGAAGCCGTGATCACCTCCTTCCCTCAGCCAGGGCAGCGCGCACACAGTTAGAACACGCCCAGGGAACACATTTGACTCTTAGAGCGCCCCCTGCAGGTTAACCCCTTCACTGCCAATGGCATTTACACAGTAATCAGTGCATTTGTATAGCACTGATCGCTGTATAAATGCCAATGGTCCCAAAAAAGTGTCAAAATGGTCCGACACGTCCGCTGCAATATCGCAGTACCGCTATAAATCGCAGATCGCCGCCATTACGAGTAAAAAAATTAAAAAAACATAAAAACCCCAGAAATTAATTCTCATTATCCCTAAACACGGCAACTTTTGCACAAACCAATCAATAAACGCCGATTGCGATTTTTTTTTCACCAAAAATATGAGGAAGAATATAAATCGGCCAAAACCGATGAAAAAAAATATTTTTTTATATTTTTTTTTTGGATTTGTATTTTAGCAAAAAGTAAGAAAAATTAATTTTTTTTGCAAAATTGTCGCTCTTTCTT
>BLSH010244107.1:567652-578357 GCA_018402905.1 Glandirana rugosa
CTGTGAAGGGGGAAAGGCTGTGATCACAGCCTTCCTGTACATGGAGGCTGTGACCACTTCCCTTCCCCAGCTAGGGCAGTCCCCCCACAGTTAGAACACGCCCAGGGAACACTGTTAACCCTTAGATCGCCCCCTGCGGGTTAACCCCTTCACTGCCAATGGCATTTACACAGTAATCAGTGCATTTGTATAGCACTGATCGCTGTATAAATGCCAATGGTCCCAAAAAAGTGTCAAAATGGTCCGACACGTCCGCTGCAATATCGCAGTACCGCTATAAATCGCAGATCGCCGCCATTACGAGTAAAAAAATTAAAAAAACATAAAAACCCCAGAAATTAATTCTCATTATCCCTAAACACGGCAACTTTTGCACAAACCAATCAATAAACGCCGATTGCGATTTTTTTTTCACCAAAAATATGAGGAAGAATATAAATCGGCCAAAACCGATGAAAAAAAATATTTTTTTATATTTTTTTTTTGGATTTGTATTTTAGCAAAAAGTAAGAAAAATTAATTTTTTTTGCAAAATTGTCGCTCTTTCTTTTTTTATAGAGGCGATCAGCAATGACGCAGAGAGGATCAAATACCACCAAAAGAAAGCTCTATTTGTGGGAAAAAAAGGACGCAAATTTTGTTAGGGTACGACCGCTGGGTAACGTCACACGACCGCGCAATTGTCAGTTAAAGCGACGCAGTGCCGAATCGCAAAAAGGGCTCTGGTTCTAAAGTGGGAAATCCTTCCGGGGCTGAAGTGGATAGACAAGGTGCTGTTGCATGTAAATCTGACTTCCTGATAAATGTAATTCCTGGACCCAGGCAGCACAATATCTTGGGCCAGCCCTGTGTACCTAATATAAAAAGAATATTGGATGCCAGGTTTACATTAACCACTTCAGCCCCGGAAGGATTTCCAGCTTTAGGACCGGAGCCCTTTTTGCGATTCGGCACTGCGTCGCTTTAACTGAAAATTGCGCGGTCGTGCGACGTTGTACCCAAACGAAATTTGCGTCCTTTTTTTCCCACAAACAGAGCTTTCTTTTGGTGGTATTTGATCACCTCTGCGTCATTTCTGATCGCCGCTATAAACAAAAGAAGAGCGACAATTTTGCAAAAAAACCCAAATTTCTTACTTTTTGCTAGAATACAAATCAAAAAAAAAAAATCCAAAAAACATTTTTTTTCACCGTTTTTGGTTGATTTATATTCTTCCTCATATTTGCGATAAAAAAAATCGCAATCGGCGTTTATTGATTGTTTTGCGCAAAAGTGGTCGCGTTTACGGATGATGAGAATTCATTTTTGGGTTTTTTTTTTTTTTTACTAGTAATGGCGGCGATCTGCGATTTTTAGTGGTACTGCAATATTTCAGCGGACATGTCGGACTATTTTGACACTTTATTGGGACCATTGGCATTTATACAGCGATCAGTGCTATACAAATGCACTGATTACTGTGTAAATGCCATTGGCAGTGAAGGGGTTAACCTGCAGGGGGCGCTCTAAGAGTCAAATGTAAACTTGATCCCGCAGCCGCCGTCGTATGACAGCATTTTGCGGGAACGAGCCACTTTGTCGCCGTCAATTGCCGACCAGCGGTCGGCAAGCGGTTAAAGCAAGTCTAATGCCTCGTACGCACGGTTCGACAATCGCACGTACGATCGTGTCGAATCGCATGTTGGCTGTTGTATGCAGCATACTGACTGCACTACACGATCGTACGGCCGGGGAAAGAATGTTCAGGTGATTGTAATTAGCATCCGGCCATTCCTGACTTTGGAGCATGCGTGTTTTGCACAATACAACTTTGTTGTACCAATTGCTCTGTACTCACGATACAACGGTCGTATGAGAGCTTGTTGGTACGACCACGTTTTCTAGTCTGCACATACAACTCCCTTGTACGACCGTCGTATGTTCGACTGTTCTAATCGCGCATACGAACGATCGATTTCGCATACAACGGTCGTGAGTACGACCTGTTGTATGCGATCGTCGAACTGTGTGTACGGGGCTTAAGCCCCAACTCTGAGTGGTCAAGACCCCCACCCATGCTTCTCCTGCCACTCCCATAGCTGAGTTTGGCCACACCCATGTTCCCAAATCCCTCTTATTCAGGTACAATAGGCTTACCAGCCCAGCATCATGAGGATCGTGACAGATTTAGGACTCGTGGCATTGGCTACATCATCGGTTTTAATAAAGAGAGTTTAATTGCTGCCATCCAAAGATATGATCTTTTGAGTGTATCGGTTTTCAAGAGTACAACGACAATCAGAGCCAAACAATTAACAGGCCACATGGCGGCTGTAGGCCGTACGGCAGAAAATGTGATCACCGTTGTCGCAGGAACAGCCTGGCTCTTCGTCTCCATCGGTAATGAGACCTTATTTTCGGAAGATACGGCTCTAGCCAGATGGGCACGCTAATTCTTTTGTAGTCAGAAAAGCGTTCTGAGGATTGAGGGTTGAGGATTGTCATATGGTTTCTGATGATAAGACCAGTCAAATGAACCTTTTACATTCCTCTATAGCAGATACAGCTGCCTGGAACGAGGCGGAATGTGTGTCCTGCAGCGGGCGGAGGAATGGGGCGAGACGGCCGATCTGGGGGCTCTGTGACTCACACATGCTACAAGGGAGGAAAAATCAGTTCACATGCAGGTCGCGCTGCTGTATTCAAACAATTATTTCTTGTTATAATATCCAGGGAAATTGGTAAGCCGGTAAAGGCTCGGAATTCATTGTAGCTTATTTAATGTTGACTGCTTTGCTTTTCAAGACAGACAGCACGTTTTTTGATATGATACACTGTAATATTCTCAAATGAGACTCAGGGTTTTGTTTTAAGGCACGCCAGCACAGGTTGCATTAAAGCCTATCCATACCAAATATATGTAATAAATTGCTGCTTACCAGTCCTTAGATGTGGTGGCTGCATTTGTTTTTTTTTCTTTTCTCTTTTTTTCACCTGGTGATCTGGCCAGTAATTCACTTCTTGTCTTATGATGTCTCCACTTTAGATGGAGGAGCAATAGAGACACCTTTGGAAAGCAGCATTGTCAGTCTGGGAAGAGGACCGTGTTAGATGTACTAGCAGATTTTGATAAACAAATTAAAGCTGAACTCCAGCTAACACTTTTAAGTAATTACAGCAACTGCTTTTTCCTTTTGGAATAAAGGTTTTACATAAATAAATAAAAGCTGATCATTGTAAACACCCCTGTCAGTGGTAAATCCTTTGCTCATCCCTCTAACTGCCACTTTTGCTGGACAGCTTAGTCTTGGTTAGGAAGTTGAAAAATAACAGACTTACTGACTAGATCACCAGGAGAAAGTAAAGGGAAAAAGCCTAAAGGAAGAAAACTTACACTTCTAAGAATTGGTGAACGGCAATTTAAAATGGTTCTAAAGGGTGAAGGTTTTTTACCTTGATGCATTCTATGCATCTATGCATGAAGGTAAGAAAACCTTCTGTGTACAGCAGCCCCCCAGCCCCCTCTAATTCTTACCTGATCTCCCTATCCATCCAGCAATGTGTACAAGGGGCTCCGGGGACTCTCCCTCCTAAATGGCTAAGACAGCAGCGGGAGCCATTGGATCCCACTGTTGTCAATCACAGCCACTGTGCCAATCAGGAGGGAGAGGGGGCAGGGCCGGGCCGCAGCTCCGGGTCTGAATGGACACGCAGAGCAGCGGCTCAGGAATGAGCCTGCTCAGGTACCTCCATTGCCAGTTGCTTGCTGTGGGGGGCACTTGACAGGAGAGAGGGGCCAGGAGCGCTGGGGAGGAACCTGAAAAGAGGGGGAACCCGAAAAGGGGAGGATAGGGACTGCTCTGTGCAAAACCGCTGCACAGAACAGGTAAATATGACATGTTTGTAATTTTTTTTTAAATATTTTCCTTTAATATCACTTAAATACATTTTATTTTGGGGTTCAATAACGCTTTAATTTTCCCCTGCTGACCCTGCCAGTAACATACTTCCTATTCTAGGATGACAACACTCACTCTCTAAGTATCTTAGGACTACAAAACACCTCCCATTTTCTTCATCTCCATAATATAGGGAGAGGTGTTTTCTAATCCACTTAAAAAAACTGGGGAAATTGCCAACTAATAAGAATGCAGCACATGCAGAGTATATTGGCAATTGCAATGTTGTAGGCAGGTTGCATACAATGGTGGGTTTTGTGCTACTGAGAGGGTTAAGGAGAGGGTTAACCGGGTTCAGGATTTTTCCTGGGCTTTTTGGGCTCCGCCTTTTTCCCTGTGGTATAAAAGAGGGAGAAGGCCGGGTCCAGGGAGCCACCGAAAAACACTGGAGCTGGAGTGCTGCCTCTCCTGCACTTGTCGCCACCATCATGGGTCACTAAAGAGGAGTTGTTGCACCCAGTCGACTGTCAGGAAGACACCAAAAGATCAGGATCTGCCAAACTTAGAAAATGACACTTTTAGACTCTCACTTTTGTCAAGGTATGCCTGGGCAGCATCAGTTTAGACAGTTAGGGAATGGGATGAACACATTGCGCTGTTCAAGTTGTACTAATATGGACCTTGCCTTAAGAAACTCTTAGTAAAGTTTTTTTTTTTTGAAAGATCTTTATTTTTATTTTCATAGTACAAGAAATACAAAAATAGGAAAATAACAATGTAGAGAAACATTCCAGAGAAAAAGAAACTGTCCAAAAATAGTCCACTGTAAGACTTCAGTGGGATTCTGCACACGTTATGAGTATAACACCATCAAATCTATAGCAGGAGACGATGCAGGGAACCCAGCATTATATGGCTAGAATGATATGAAACATTAAAAATGGGTAGAGGGGGGAATACGAGGGAAACCCAGAAAATGAAAATAATCATAAAGTGTGCTCACCAAATATGCAGTGACATGTTGGACAGGTGGGGAATACAGCCCTTCCAACTCTCTTAGTAAAGTTTTAAAATGCTTTGAGCCTGGTCTGAAGTTATTCAAAGGGGTGCATGGTAGGCTATGGTGTTCAGAAGAACTTGGTCCAGTAAAGCAGGTGTGGGGTATGAAGTGGAGTCACTATAAAGGTTAACTTGGAAATACCAGCAGAAGGAATAATGCAGTTGCCACGTGTAACCAAGTACTAGAGCAAGCCAGTCGTGAGGGTTCTGGTAGTGGGGGGATTATTTATCTGACTCCTTCCTTAGCAGTCAGTCTCCAGTAGCAACTGGAACTGAATTTGCATCACGGAGACCCGCAGCCTAGCCTCCTGGTATGGGAAGGAAGGAGTTAACAAGTGCACATGAGGTCCATGCTAGGTGCATGGTGAAACCCTGTTCTGTTACTGGGAGTGAGGTAGCAGGGATATGCTGGACTGGTGGAGAGGGTGCAGGCTCAACATGTCCCTCCTAAATGCAACATACATCAGCTAAGGTGTTTAGTGACCCTGGGCAGCAGGAGAGAACAGGGAGGAACAACAGGTTGCAGTTGTTGCAGGGGCTGGTGAGAGGCACACAGTCAGGAGGACTGGGGAGGCACGCTTGAGAAGACTGGGGAGTGCAGTCTGGGATGGGTGCAGAACCAGTGGAATGAACTGTGGTGTCACGGGCAGTGGAGAGAGGCAGCTGCAACCAGGAGGGCTGGCAGGCCTGAAGATGTGGTGGTGGGATCAGTAGCCACGTGGACGGCTAGCACTAGGACTACCTATATTTTTGCTACACCAAAGGGACCTGTGGTCCCTGCCTGCAAAGGGCATTTGCTAAGGCCTGGTGGAGCCAGTGTCAGGCCTAACCTAAATGCTAGCTGGCCCTGGAAGTGAGTAATCAAGTGTTGTGCTGGAGAGTGAGATCAGTAGTCAAGTGATGTGCTGGAGGAAGAGAATAAGTTGTATATTTTGGAGATGTATATAGTTCTCAGTCTCTACATTGTCTGTTTGTAATCATCTGGGCATCTCATAATCATCTCTTCCCCATACAAGTTGAATTCCTCCTATAAAAATAACAAAACAAAGTGCATGGACTGCTTTCTTGTCTCCTGAGTGATTGAAGATAGTGTGCCTGGCTGGGCAGGGTGACAGGCTGACCACAACAACCCGCAGCCCCTACAGGGGTACCACTACACCTGTATACTGTGTTAACTAAGATGCCTATCTTAGTATTTTGAAACTATCTATACTTCCCACTGACACCACTGATTGTGGAAGGGAGTTCCACATCCTTACTGCCCTGACACTGAAAAACCCCTACGCGGGTTTAAGGTTAAACCGCTTCTCATTTAGTTAATATTTATGGGTGTCCCACGATGGCCAGGGGGACCCCTGAAAATTGTAATTCCTTGTGCCACGTCCCAGAATTTAAGACAATTAGGAGTTTGTGTAAAGAGAAAAATGGACTTTGTCGGCACGTACACAGGTATAAAATAAAAACAAATTTATTAAGTGATTATAAATTTTCATTGAGCACCACATATACATATGTGGTACTCTTACAGAAAGTATCTGATATGCATAGATGATCCTAAAATACCACCAAAACACAACAAAAGCAGCCATACACATAAAAATCCTCGTGGGACATGATTACATATATATGCACCAATGCACACAATATAACATCACTTTATGGTAATTTGCCCACAGAGGAAGATTCCACTTGGTTGTTCTGGTGTAGATTAGTTGTTTCGTTGGTTCTAGCTCAACATGTTTCGCAACTAAATGTCGCTTCCTCAGGAGCCCAACTTTCTATTCTTAAAGGTATGGATAGAAACATATATTTGTGTTTTGGTGGTATTTTAGGATCATCTATGCATATCAGATACTTTCTGTAAGAGTACCATATATGTATATGTGGTGCTCAATGAAAATTTATAATCACTCAATAAATTTGTTTTTATTTTATACCTGTGTACGTGCCGACAAAGTCCATTTTTCTCTTTACACAAACTCCTAATTGTCTTAAACCGCTTCTCATCCAATGTTAGACTTTCACATGACCATAGCCCACAAGCTCAATGAATTTCTGGAAGAATCAACAGGTATTTTTTACACTTGTCAAATAGATATAACAAAAGGCTTTCAATTATGCATTTATCAGACCAAAAGGAAGACAAAAAGAGAAGTTCATTGCTAGGGTTTCCATGCACATAAACCTGTACTTTGTCCAAGCAGAGCAAAGCAAACCATTTACTTTACCATTCCTCTCTGCAGGAGCCTATACTGCCCTGCCCTTCACCCCTCCGTGTTTCCACCCTTTCATTAGAAGCAAGGAGAGAAGCCCCATGTAAATCACTCAACTCAACAGAGATAAGGATCCATTCACTCCATTCACATCTATTCACACCAAAGCTATAATGTGTGTTCACTCCACCCCAAAACCATGGATAAAATAGTTCCCATTACAATCGATGAAGCTTTCTGTTACGATTACAGTACAGTCTTTTTGCAAAACCCTGATTTTGTGCATTTATTAAAACAATTATACATTATTATTATTATTATACATTATAACCAATGGTAACGTAGTAGATGCATACTAAAATCACAATACGAATTTTAATTAGTGCTCTTAAAGTTGAGCAATTTCTTTTTCCCACATGCAGTGGGGCTGTACCCACATTGCATGGGTTAACTGCTCGTTTTGTCAAGGGGTGACCAGAAAGCTGAATACTCACCTGATCCTCCGCTCCAGCAACAAATGGCGCTCCCCCACGATCCAGCGACGGACTGTTCCTGATGTCTTTACATCCAGAGCAGGTCTATATGCCAGATGACGTCAGGAACAGTCTACCGCACAAGACAGCTACACTATGGGGGGGGGGGGGGGGCAGGAGCCAAAGCGGCTGGTCTTGTGCTGGGAGGATCGGATGAATAGGTATGTATATCTCCGCTCTACAATCTTCTAGACAGTAATGGGCAGTTAACCCATGCACAGCCCCACTGTATGGGGAAAAATTGCTGTGAATTCAGCTTTAAGGAATAACTCCACTTTTGTTGAGAAAAAAAAACTTTCCCCTCTGAGTGATCTATGTACATTGTAAGGATTTTAAGAAACTTTGTTGTAGATTCCTAATCTGAAGACACCCCTGTGTGTTTGTCTGTGTCCATGTGGGAAAGTAAATAAAATGGGAGTGGTTTTATAATTATCAATCAACTGTTGCACCTGCAGGGTACTAATGAGGAAAACTGCTTGGTCTGCATCCATTTAGATGTGATTTCCTATTGGGAGTATCTCACCAAAAAGGACATTTTTGTTGCAGGGGATGCCTTATATCTGACTTGCAGATTAGTGCAGACTTCTGGGAAAATCAGTGTCACAATCACACAAGCAGGAAGTGATGTTTCTGGGGGGCATTCTGTACACATTCGGCATACAGAACACCTCGAGGTGGCCATTTTGCATTTTACATAAAATTACCGAGCCGCAGATTAAAAAGGAAAGATAATTTTCAATAACATTCAATGATAATATGATTTGTACCATAATTGTATATATTATTTGCTATTTTTTTCCCCACGAAAGTTACCCTTTAATGGAAATCTATGGTCACAGCATACCCTATTTTTAGAATGTCACTTTATAACATTAACATTGTAATAACAATAAAAAAAATTGTTACATCTGGCAATCCAATATAAGCTTACTTAAAAATCTCCTTTCATGTTGAGTGTTGCCTATCTGCTGACTGTCTCTTTCTGCAGCTTCCTGAATTCCCTACATACTTTGAAGCTTCTCTTCAAGGACTACATATCCCATGGTACCTTGCTGCCTGCAAGCAGTGATTTCTGTACTGATGCCGCCTCCTGAAACTCCTCCCCTCAGCACCTCTGCAGCTCAGAAGGCAGGCTCTGTGAAATGTGTGACACAGCAGTGCCTACTTACAAGGCATAGTAACTAGGTATCACATAATTGTAAAAGTAAGTAAATACGTAGAGATCTTCACAAACTAAGTTTACAAACCTCAAGAGCATTCCGAATAATAGGAGCAGACTAGAGATCATTTCCACATTTTATTTCAATTAATATAGAACTTTACATTTTGAAATGGGGAAAATTGAAATAAAATACATTTAAAACTTGTGCTGTGTTGAATTTACCTGCAATGGGTTAAAAATGTTTAAAGCGGTTGTCTACCCAATTTGTTTACTTTTACCTACAGGTAAGCCAATAATAAGGCTTACCTGTAGGTAAAATGAATATCTTCTAAACCTGTACGGTTTAGGACAGGGATATGCAATTAGCGGACCTCCAGCTGTTGCAGAACTACAAGTCCCATGAGGCATAGCAAGACTCTGACAGCCACAAGCATGACACCCAGAGGCAGAAGCATGATGGGACTTGTAGTTTTGAAACAGCTGGAGGTCCTCTAATTGCTTATTCCTGGTTTAGGAGATATTCCCCCTCTATGTAGCTGCGGCGTTACGGCGCATGCGCCGTGTATGTCCTGACAAAGGCCCGGCAATAGGGCCGGACCTTGCCGGAAAGACAGGTCCCGCACGCATGCATGGGAGTGACGTCTCGCGGCTCCGGCCAGTCACAGCGCCGGAGCTGCGTACCTGGAAGCAAGATCTGAGGGAAGATGTCCGCTCCCTCAGAGGGGACCGAGCAGCCCGGTCGGATCTTCGTTTCAAGGTGAGTATTTCATAATGAGCTAGTATGCGGTGCATACTAGCTCATTATTCTATTGTCTTGCAGGTTTTTTTTTTTTTACTGGGTAGACAACCGCTTTAAGTCTACAAAACGCATGTGTGCTTTAGTGGGAAAGCACCTTGAGGATTGTGTCCCTGACCCCTTCTACAGTATACCGTAACAACTAATTAATGTTATCATGTATTTTCCAATGTCTCGGTTTACAACAGTGTAATAAATAAGCATTAAAAGCTTAATAAAGTGTGTCCAGCTAATTGTCTTCCATTGCCTCTCATCTCTCCAGCTGAATCCATTACTGAATACCCATCAAATTGTTCATTTTCAGTGCTAATATTTTCTCTGGGGTATGAGGGTTATTTTATTTTTCTTTAAAGTTTTTAATTTTGTTAAACTGTCTAACATTTTTTTTTACATATTAAAATCTTTATTTTAACATAAAATACAGGGTGAACCCACGGTGCTGATGATCATGCTGGAATTCCTTTCAGACTATCTCCCTCTAATTGAAACTCCAAATACAGAAGAGTCATACAAGGAGAGTAGGGAGGTGGTAGGAGTCACTCCTGTAACTGCTTCAGCCAATGCTAACAGAAGGTCCTACATCCTTAAGAGAATTGTAGCAATAAAAAGTACCATATAATGGATATGACTTTAACCACAACAGTACCTGGCACGAAAACCCCCTTCCTGTCCAGGCCATTTTTCAGCTTTCAGCGCTATCACACTTTGAATGACAATTACTCAGTCATGCAACACGGTACCCATATGAAATTTGCGTCCTTTTTTTCACACAAATAGAGCTTTCTTTTGGTGGTATTTAATCACTAGGAGGGGGTTTATTTTTTGAGCTATAAATAAAAAAAGATTGAAATTTTTTTGAAAAAATGCCTTTTTCTTTGTTTCGGTCATAAAATTTTGCAAATTAGTAATTTTTCTTTGTAAATTTTGGCCAAAATTTATACTGCTACCTATCTTTGGTAAAAATAACCCAAAAAAGTGTATATTATTTGGTCCTTGTGAAAGTTATAGAGTCTACAAGCTATGGTGCCAATCATTGAAAATTGATCACATCTGATCACACCTGA
>BLSH010244107.1:583519-616430 GCA_018402905.1 Glandirana rugosa
ACCCCGGCTCATCTAATAAGCTTACTGACCACTTGTAGGGTACACAACGTAAAATTGGTGAACGGTTGGCGGTTAACTGCCGCCCTTTCACCGAGACATTGCGCCTAGCGGCAGTATACTTCCGCCGGCGCACTAGTGCGGATCACTCGCGCGCACGTGGCGGCCTCCGCGCGGGCGCGCGAGTGACACAGGCCCCTCCCGGTCCCTCGCCGCCGAAGCTAACGGCGGCCGATGGGCGCTACCGGGGTGGCCTCACTTCCTTGCCTCCAGGCACATACATTTGTGCCTGGAGGCAAGACACTTCCCGACACTAGTATCGGAAGGACATATGCTGCCGACACTGGTGAAGGGAAGGGGGCAGTGAAGGGGTTAACCTGCAGGGGGCGCTCTAAGGGTTAACTATGTTCCCTGGGCGTGTTCTAACTGTGGGGGGACTGCCCTAGCTGGGGAAGGGAAGTGGTCACAGCCGTCGTATACAGGAAGGCTATGATCACAGCCCTTCACAGAACGGAGGTCCGTGTTTACATACACGGACCTCCGTTCCTTCACTCCGGTGGGGCCATCGCGGGTAGCCGGCGGCAATCGAAGCCGCCGCTCCCTGGCCCTCCCCGGACACAGTGAGCGCGCGGGCGCGCCTCCGGCGGTGCACGCGCGCTCACTAGGCGTGATCACGCGGCCGCCTTCATATGACGGCGATCCGCGTTACAGAGCCACTTTCCCGCCGTCAATTGGCGGTTGGCAAGTGGTTAAAATGCAACACATGGGATGTTCACCAGTCATTCGAATAATCTACTCGGCCCCATGCTTGCTATGAAAGCTGGCAGCTTATTGAGGGAACATGAAGAAAAAGGATAGGGTCTGAAAGTTAACTAGCCTCAACATACAGGGAAGCTGGAGTATACAATTAATAAATACAGCAATAACAAGGTGTAGTAATGCTGAATTGACACTAGGGGGTTGATTTACTAAAACTGGAGAGTGCAAAATCTGGTGTAGCTCTGCGTAGAAACCAAACCGCTTCCAAGTTTTTCTTGGCCAAGCTTAAAGCGGAGTTCCACCCAGAATTTTTTTTTTGGCATCCACTCTTTTAATACTAAATAGATGTAACCTTTTGTCCTTTCTTTCAAACCGCCTAGTAATTACATGTGTTTTTTACTCACAATTTCGTTTCTCTCACTGCTGGACTTTTCCATTTTAGGTGAGGGCATCTGAAGCCCATTCGTAGTCTCCTGCCATCTCTTCCTGAAAGAAGTGCATGGTGGGTAACCTTCATGCATGCCTCAATCTCGGTCCGCCTTAAATCCCGTCATTTCCTGTATGGAAATAACACGATTTTACAGTAAAGGGAAGCCCACTGACTCCTGGGAAATGATGAGTCACATCTCCCAGGAGGCCAGGCGATGCAGAAAGTGAGAAGAGCCTCGGACCTAAAAGGGGCAGATTATAGAGACCACTTGGCAACAAGCGACTTAGGGTGAGTATAAAAAAATGTTTTCCTTCAAAGGTAAGTCAGGCAAAGGACTTGAATGATGTAAAAAAAAAAATTCTGGGTAGAACTCTGCTTTAATTGAACAAGCTGAAGTTTGACTACCATGCACAGCTGCACCAGATTCTGAGTGCTCCAGTTTTAGTAAATCTCCCCAATGATGTCAGAATCAAGATAATACATATATAACAAAATTGAATGCAACAGTAATGGATACGCAATAAGACCTCTTTCACACCGGAACATTTTTCAGGCGCTGCGGTGCTAAAAATAGTGCCTGTGCAGCGCCTGAAACTCCCCCCACCCCCACCCCCCCATTCTCCCCAGTGTGAAAAAAACCAAAAAGAAAAAAAAGGTTTGTCTTTAGACACTCAATTCCATAGCTTGTAATCAGATCTTGTAAGGTATGCAGTATTGATGCCTCTCTGCAGAATTTCATAACACGTACATGACGGGATAAAAGCCTAACACTCTGTATGTGATCAAAATCAATTTCCTAGCAGGAAATTTCAGAAGCGTCCCTTTTATCACACCTGATATATTATTGGCGTTTCGGCGAGCGAATCAGCCAAAGCTGGTCCAAGTTGACTCATTGATTAGGCAACGTCTCCTGGAATAAGTGGTGAGTTTTAAACAAGGAAATATATTACGAGGCCTTCTCAGGCCGGAGTCCCACTGCCTCCCAGATTTATCTCTGCTATCGTTATTCCAGCCACGTAGGGAAATGTATAAATTTAAGGAGTGTTCTAAAAAACACATATATTGCTGTAAAACTGTCCATGGCGAGTTTAATTGGAACCATAAAGAGTTCTTTGTGTCATGCAAGCTGTAAATTGGAGAACGTCTTGTTATAAGGAGGACGCGGGTTCAAATGCCGCAGCCAATAAATTCACAAGTTGGATGGATGAACTTTGTTTAAGTTAAGGAAGAGCTCTATTAAAAAAGACCTCTGGTCCAAACTGAGTTTCTGCAGTTACTGTTGAGATCTGATTGGTTGCTTTGTATTACATATTCTTGCCATCTATTGATACATAAACCCAAGCACTAAAATCTCATACACGCTATAACATGTTAATGTAATTTCAAAAGTAATTTAAAATCTTCAAATTACATAATCTCTAACAAAAAGAAAAATCTGGTGATCCTGCATGAAGGACCTTGTTCAACTATTTCCTGTTATAGGGTGACCGTGCTCTTTCTCTGTTTCCCATTTGTGCTATGTCACCCTGACTTTTGCTAGAGACTGCAAGTGTACATTTTAACCCCCATTATGCAGGCATGGTCAAGCGTTGCCAGTATCAGGAAACCCACCCAAAGCAAACCCATGCAGCCATTAATAGAATGTATGCAGACAGGATGTGGTGGCAATCAGCAGAAATTAGTTCTAACAAAAGATGGAAAAACAGAGGGAAACTATTTTTTTTTTTTTTTTTTACAAAATGCAACTATTTATGATACACAGTGATTTTGCAAAGCAAATTTAATTTGATTAGGGTTTACATCTGCTTTAAGATAAATCTGATCTGCAGGAAATATTTGGACATCCTCTATTTGGTCTGTTGGTTGCTATGGTGAATTTAATCCAGCAAAGAAAAGGATGCAGAAGAGTACCAAATCCCAGAGGAAGGGAGTAAAAATTGTTCACAAATAAATATGAAAAAATGTGTTTTTCATATCACCCAATGTTTAAAGTGTAAGCGCACTCAATTGTAATATGTTGAAGAAACAGTGCTTCCTATTGCAGAAAAGTGGAATAATGGTGGAAAAATATATAAAAAATGGGAAAGGTGGGAAATTAAAAGAAATTTAATGTGAATAAATGATTAAAAATATATTAACATTTTCTACTTATCACTTCCCATCAGGTTATTTGTACGATATGTAAACTGCTGTAATTGTTGTTTTGCTCAATTAATAACAATTGTGAATTCTCTTTTTCTTGAAAACTCAATCAAAAAAGTTTGAATGTAAAATATATTAAAACTATATGTGCATTTTATATCTTTTTTTTTTTTAAAAGATCCAGGATGCACATATATTTGTAATTATGTATTCACATCAAAGGTTCCAATTTCTTTTAATTTCCTCCTTTCCTCATTTTTTACATATTTTGCCACTATTATTTCACTTTTCTGTATCTGTGACCTGGCATTGTTTTCATTCCTGTTTTTTTCCCCCTCCATTTAGTTTTTTAAATTCCTACAGTGCAACTGCTGCCCCCAGGCTAGAGAAAGGGGATTGATGCCCGGAAACGCGTTGCCTTTTTTCCCCTTTTGTATCATTCTCCTTTAAGGGGGCGTGGCAGAGAGTGTGTCGTATGTCCTTTGTTCCCATCTCAAAAAGTTAGGAGGTATGCTTCTGCTGTACAGGTCCCTCTTGCTAGCAGGTCCCAGCCAAGCGTGGCTAAGACTGCAAGGGGTGAGGAAGTCTCTGGCTCCTTCTCGTCTCCTCCTTCTTTCTCAGCAGCACACTTCTGCCTGGAGGCAGAGCCCCCCAGCACGAGGGTCCCCTCCAGGCCTCTGGATCTGGGAGAAGAGTCCAGGATCCAGAGGCCTGGAGGGGACCCTTGTGCTGGGGGGCTCTGCCTCCAGGCAGAAGTGTGCTGCTGAGAAAGAGGGAGACGAGAAGGAGCCAGAGACTTCCTCACACCTTGCAGTCTTAGCCAGAATTCCGAATACTTATGGGGCACCCTCTGTCTACTGGGTGGTCCTTCCCCCAGAGATTGGTAGAGTCTCCATGAATATTCGGAAAGGTCTCCACCCCTACACCCACTACATTCTGGAACCTTCTAGCAGCTTCCAGAAGCCAGGGGGAGGTGACTGAGATCCAGCCCTCAAAGCCTGCCAGCTAACTGTACACAAACCAATTAACCCTTTCTCCACTGGCTACAGTGGAACCTAAATTAAATTTACCTAATCTCCACTATGTACACATGGGGTGCTACAAATGCATGACCAGTTAAAATATAGTCTGATTGTCAGCAATAAAAAAATAAAAAAGGAATTAACCCGTCTTTGAATGGGCAAACATTTGCTAATTCAATCCTAAAAGGAAGCCATTAATAATGTTAGATTTTTTGTTAACAAAAGTGGAATTTTCCTTTAAGCATGTTCCTGCATACAGCAAAATGAATTGTCTCAGATACTAATCCTTGACAACTTGACCGCAGACGCGATGGCGCGCACATAATTCACACCTTACGTCGGCAATATCCTTTTCTAAATCCTATTTGATTCAATATTCATCTCATGGCGTCTCAGAAACCCATTGTTATAACAATTGCCTTGCAGTAATTTATGTTAAACACAGGAATTAATCGCAGCCAAGGCAGTCGCTGCCAAGAATGAATCCTCAGGATATCGAGAACGGATTTGTAATCCAAGCATTAGCCGCACTGAGTAGCGATCAATTAGCATGACAGTGTGTGCCACGCCAAAACAGGTGACCACACTGGGGCTGCCAATCCTAAATCTATTTTGTTTATTTTTCTAGATGGAACTGAGGAGAGTTCAGCAATTTTTCAAAAATTGTTCCAAATTTTAGTAATAGAATTTAAAGCTGAACTCTGAGCACAGATACTACTTTAAAATATATTTCTCAAAGGATATAAATCCACCAAATCCTTGGCATCATTGTGCTGTATATAGGCCGTGCAGAGAGCAGAGCTGAGGGAGGGGCTGCCTGCAGAAAATTACAGGAGGGGGCGGAGACAAGACCTGTCACCCTGCAAGGAGAAAGAGCAGCAATGAGTGGTCTGTATTACGGGAAGCTCCTGTACAGTGGGAAAGTCTCACACTTGATTACTGCACAGATCTGGAAGAAATACACAAAGCACATCAAGATTCATTCAAGGCACATGACAAATGCATTTAGACAATATTTGCTTATCCCAAAGGTCAGCTTTAAAGCTGAACTCCGGCCTTACCTTCAGATGAAATACATACACTATATTTTCAAAAGTATTGGGACACCTGCCTTTTACACACACATGAACTTTAATGGCATCCCAGTCTTAGTCTGTAGGGTTCAATATTCAGTTGGCCCACCCTTGCAGCTATAACAGCTTCAACTCTTCTGGGAAGGCTGTCCACAAGGTTTAGGAGCGTGTCTTTAATGGAATGTTTGACCATTCTTCCAGAGGAGCATTTGTGAGGTCAGGCACTGAAGTTGGACGAGAGGGCCTGGCTCGCAGTCTCTGCACTAATTCATCCCTAAGGTGTTCTGTCGGGTTGAGGTCAGGACTCTGTGCAGGCCAGTCAAATTCCTCCACCCCAAACTCACTCATCCATGTCTTTATGGACCTTGCTTTGTGCAGTGGTGCGCAGTCATGTTGGAACAGGAAGGGGCCATCCCCAAACTGTTCCCACAAAGTTGAGAGCATGAAATTGTCCAAAATGTCTTGGTATGCTGACGCCTTAAGAGTTCCCTTCACTGGAACTAAAGGGCCAAGCCCAACCCCTGAAAAACAAACCCCACACCATAATCCCCCCCCCTCCACCAAAAGATTTCGACCAGTGCACATGCTATAGCCAGTCAGTGATATTTTAGTGCTTTTGACAACAGTTTTGTACATATTGTTACTATTGTTCATGATTGGGGGCTCCCCACCTTTGTTTTTTTGGGGGGAGGGGTGTGTGACCCACCAGTAATCACGTATTCAGGGGTACTACATCATGGTCCCAATATTCTCCTTGTTCCAATTTTCTCATGCTTCTATTAGGGATGTGGCACTGTTTACTCTAAATTGTCCACGGTAGCCACTCCGCGTGGACATAAATTTTAAGTTCATGAACTCCAACTAACACACTTGTTTTTTTTTTTTGTTTTTTTTTTGCTTTTTTGGGATAAAAATTGGGATAACAATTTTACATATAAAACTGATCATTGTAAGCATTCCTGTCAGTGGTAAATGATTTGTTTCAGCTCTATAACTGTTTTTTGCTGAACAGCTTGGCCTTTTGAAAAATAACATTCTTACTGGCTGGATCACCAGGTGAAAAATCTATAAAAAAAAAAAAAGAAAAAAAAAGAAATGCAATCACCACGTTTAACAATTGGTACCCTGCAATTTAATACATTTTTGTGTAGGGGTTTAATAAGTTAAGGATTTTTTTCAAACTATACATAAAAGATTTATTGATTGATTTTATGAGTCAAGTAATTATCAAGTAAGAAATAATTTAAACATTTACAAGTTTTTAAAAAAATGACAGTCCACCCTTGTTCTCATGCAGACAACCAAACTGCTTACCTGAGCATTTGATCCCACAAGGAGATCACTACCGCTTTAAGAACTCCTCTATAGGAAGCCCCGGTCTGCTCACAAGTGGTTCCTAAATATCCTGATAATTCCCGACTCCAAACGACACATGCATCAAGAATGAGGAGAGCTAATAATGCATTACTGTGTGTTAGGTTTATTTAAAACATAACATATCGCACTTACAGACTGAGTAAATGTTTAAGGCATACAAGCATTCCACCAACACGGCTGTTCCACCAGTCTATCGGACCACACGTCACAACCACTAGCTCAATCTGACGGGTTTCCCCTCAATGGGCCTCATCTGGGATTGGAGGCTGCAATCCCAGATGAGGTCCATTGAGGAGAAATGCATCCCGACACCAAGTGAAAAATGGCGACAGGGGAGGGAACTCCAGCTGACTTACAGCCTCAGTTCTGGTCCTGTGTGCTGTGTGAAGGGGACTGTGTCTCCTCCTTCCAATCAGCTCTCTCCACTGAGCTCTACAGAGTGTAACTTCAGCTCTCCGCCCCCTGTTTTCTCAACTTTAAAAATTCTGCACTTTGAATGGATGTAGAGAAGAAATGCTGCAGATAAACAGGTGTAGCGCTATACCCTAGAAGACCACTGGATGTTGGGTCCCCCTTTTCCTGCACAGCCAGGTAACACACATTTTCCAAATCTCTCACAAAGACAAAGAACCAGTCCATGGGCTTGTTTTTTTTGTTTTATTGGGGGAAACAACCTGGATGGGTAATAAGGATTATGGGATACCAAACTTACTTAATTAGAACACCACAAGGACAACTTCCTTTACACTGTACTCTTAAAAATGGCAAATACTGGGCTATATTCCATCTAAAACAATGACAGTCTCTTTTTTAATTTGGCAAAGTAGAATTCCTCTCATAGGAGGTCTGTGTCCTCTTAGTAGAATTTTAACAAACTCCCAAACTTGTAGGAGCTCTGTCCCCTCTCATTTAAAAATACTAGTCCATCTGGTTGCTTGGTAAAGTATCCCAGAACAAGGGATTGGATTTAGCTTGCCAGCACAGTCACAGAAAAGCCTGCTGGATATTAAATCTGGCATCTTTAACCCTTTGGCCCTGGGGGTTTAGAGGTACTCACACTACCCCTGGAATCCTGATGCTCTTTAGAAGACTGCTGTTCAGGCCTCCTGCTGTCAATGTCCTTCCATGCTAGCCAGGGTGTCTCCTAGAAGAGACTGTGGGGTAGTGAAGATCCCTCTGTCCTCCTCCCTTCCTTTCTCCAGCCAGCGTCTCCTCTCAGACTACACAACACAGCCTCAGCACTCCAGCTTTCACCCCACAGCAGGCCCCTGCTGGTCAGGCTCCACAATATTTATGGACTGATCCAGCCACTCTGCTAGGCCTGCTGCCTGGGGATTGCCCAGATTACCATAAATATGCAGATCATGGCCTCCTTACCTCCACCCATTAGCTTCTAGAAACTTCTCCAAGATTCTGGAACCAGGGGGAAGTATCAGAGGTCTGAACTGTAGAGCCCTCCAGCCTGACTTACAGTAACCACCAACCAATTAGCAGACTCCCACAGCTATTGTGGGATACAATCAGAATTTTTTGCTAGAAAATTACTTAGAACCCCAAACATTAGATATTTGTTTTAAAGCAGAGGCCCTAGTGAATAAATTGGAGGGTTTTGCAATTTTTTGTCACACAGTAATTGTGCAGCGTTTTGTAAATGCACTTTTTTGGGAAAAATACACTTTTTTTTAATTTTCAATGCAAAAAAACACAATACATAACTCATTTTTGTAAAATATAAAAGATGATGTTACGCCAAGTAAATAGATACCAAACATGTCACACTTTAAAATTGTGCATGTTCGTGCAAGGGCAACAAACAAAGTAAACTTTACTAGTCATAGGAGACGCTTTAAAAGTCTTTACAGGTTGCCACTTTAGATTTACAGGTCTAGTGCTGGAATTACTGCCCATGATCTGATGTTCTTGGTGATACCTTACATGTGTGGGACGATCGCTGTTTGCCTGCATGCGGGAGTGACAGGCACGTTCGCCTTTGTGCGCAAGCATGTGGGAATGGGGGCACTTTAAAAAATTGTTTTAAATGATTAATTAATTTTATTTTTTACACTGTTGCTTTTAACTTATTTTTTCTAATCACTTTGATCGCTGTCACCAGGAATATAAACATCCTTGTGACATCAACAGGCATGTGACAGGTACTCTTTATGGGGAGATCTGGTGTCTATAACACCCCAAATCCCTGCTCTACCCCTAAAAGCATTCAGAACACCAAGAGCAGTGTTTTTCAATGCTTTAAATTTTTTTAAAAATGAGGCTGGGTAAAGCGGAAGTGTTGTCAGGTCATTTCTGGGTTACCATAACGGAGAGCCGATCAAAGGTTATTCTGGCTTTGTTCGGCTTCCCAGTGCGTCGGCTGGTCACTCGGGTCTTGTGGTGGGATGGGAAAGCCTGAGCAATCTGCCAAAGGCGGTGGCGGGGCATCCCTTCCCACTGCTTGTAAAAGCATTCCAGCTGCTAGTTAGCCACTAGGATTGCTTTTACAAGAGAGCCGACCGCCAGCTCTAAAAAATGGTACTGGGGTGATTCCTACATTTGCAGGCATCATCCTGGTATAACCTCAGTAACAAACAAATGGCCCCTGCCCCCACCTATAACTGGCCTTTACAGCAAGGAGCACATGGAAGGGCCACACATGCAAGACAAATCCAGAGAAATTCCCAGCTCAACTCACCAACCAGTCTGCTTACCAACTGAATCATCCTAGTATAACCACCCGAAGTCCAACAACGTACGGGTACATGGCTGGTTTGGAGGTGGTTTAGCAAATTTTGTATAGGCAGACAAATGAGCAAAATTGAGAACTTCCACTCTACTTATTATTATGAAGGATACTGCTATGGCTATTAATGCCTACAAGGACATTGTGGACAACTGTGCATTGCCCACCTTGTGGTAAAAGTTTGGTGAAGACTCTTTTTTGTTCCAGCAGAACTGCACACAGTCACCTCCATAAAGACATGGTTTGATGAGTTTGGTATGGAGGAACTTGAGCACCCTTATCTCAACCCTACTGAACACCTTTGGGATGAACTGGAACTCCAATAGTGAGCTAGGTCTTTTGATTCAACATCAGTACCTGACCTCACAAATGATCTTTTGGCTGAATGGGAACACATTTTGTCAGAATTCTACCATATTAATACCTCAGAATTAACAAAACTTTAACCTTATAAGCTTGATGTAGGAAGGGACAAAAAATGGTGTAATCTTTCATTCGGGAACAGTAACTTTACTGCTAAGTTAGCTTGAGTCCCCACAGCTAGCGAAAACAATTACAGTGTACTGTTTAACACCACATTGGTGGTACATTACCATGCCATAACTTTTTGCCCAGCTGAGCCAGTAACCAAAATCAGAATAGGCCAGGATTAAGAAGACCAGTCCAGTAGATTTGAGTGCTTTACTTGAGAAATGGTATGGCAAACAAAATCTAACATGACTGGCAGCAGTTGGCTGTACCTTCCCCAAGTCGGATATACTTTGTCTTGTCCCTACAACTGCTCCCAACTAAGGTTCCAGGACCTCTTTAGTTGTCCCTCAACCAGGAAACACCTCACACCTTTGGGGCTACATGGCTGTGAATAGGGCCTCAACCAGTCCAGTAGAGGTCAGCTTCTGCAACTACCTCTTCTCTGTTCTGTTTCCCTATCTGAACTAACTCTATCTCATTCTACACACAATTTAGAAGCTACCAGAGGGCACCACCTAGTTGCCAAACTGGGAATTGAGCTGACACCCCCTTACACGGGGAGGGTGGGGGGGTGCATAAAGTTTATTGTTCAGCTTTAGCCATACTTGAAAACTGTTTCTTCCATGACTAGATTTAATTTTAACTTTTTAAAACCTCTTTCTCATTCCTTGTATAGAAAAAGCATCTTTTCGCAAAATCTCCTTTGAGCTCCCTGGGACCCAGAGCCTCCACAAAGCCTTGTATTATATGCGTGTGTGTTTACTCATACAAAGTTCTGTTCCTGTTGGCAGGAAAGAAGCAATCTACATATTCAGCCATGGCTCTCATAATTGATATTCGCCTCGAAAATTACATATTTATGTTTTAAATAATTTTGTGCTATTCACATGCTCTGCAGTGCTCTCGCAAATTCCCCGTGAATTCATAACGCCGCTGATATAATGCATATTGTTTGCCGCGCCACAGAAAAAGAACAGGTTATAATCTCATTTTTCCCCTCACCTGAATGTAAATTGGAAAGGCTGAGAGGGGAAATTGCTCACATCTCCGTGTCATTAATTTAGGGCTGAAACTCACACTTCATCACAAATAAGTTCTTCAACGCTGTGAATGTGAATCAACTTATTAAAAAGTCTGTTTAGAACTTTATTTATGTATGTGTCCATTACCTCTTGAAATATAATATTTAATCTTTTCATGAATACAAAAATAGGGATATTGTTTGAAAGTCAGAGTTACAATTAAAGAAAGATTTTGTCTGCTGATTGTGTCTAAACCTAGCATCAGATTGAATATTGCTTATTTGTAGGTTTGGCAAGCAGCCAAATTAATTTGGTGTTCAGCCGACTCAAACCACCAGTGGCAGTAGGAAGTGAAACATTTAGCAATGGTATTACTATAGGTGCAAAATGTTACTGCTTCCCCTCTGGCTGATTGTTAGGAAGCTGACAGCTGCTGGCGTCTGAACAACCATAACTCATTCCCCCTCGGCACATTCAACTGTCAACTGGGGAGTCACAGCTGACAGAATAATGTAAACAAAGGGGTGTGTAAAAAAAAAAACAGTTTGGGTCTCACGCCTACCCTTAGCGTTGGTGGACAGGCACTATAGCAGCCCTCTTTCCCATAAGGCAAGCCAGCCTACCTGTACTTTAGTTGCCCCCAGGTCTTAAACACAATTCTATAATGCCTGGCAACCATTCCAGGGCAGGCACAAGCTAAGCAAAACAAACAGGTACTTGCGTTGGCAGAGTGGTCCAATGTCAGTCCGAGTTCAGGGAAGGTAACATTCATAGAGTAGTCAGGGTCAATCCCATTGTCAAAAGGCAGGCAAAGTTCAGAGAGTAGTTCAAAGTCCAATCTGAGGTCAATAACAAGGAAATCCGAAACTAGCAGGCAGGGCAGGGATCAGGCAAAGGCAAAGGTCAAGGCACGTGAACAAGGCAGGCAAACAAGGAGCTTGAAGCTCCACCCAGATCCCATGTCTACATCAATCACCCTGCAGGTGGACAGTCATACAGGAAGAGTGCAGCACAGCCAAAACCAGGATGCTGGAATGAGATGAGCAGCTGCCATGGAACAGGGCGTTACATGCTCCTGACTGTGGGGTTCCCACTGATATCCATACCAGACCGATCAGACCTCGACCAGGTTGCTAGGGGTTCCGTGATTTGTAGCTGATTGACCTTCCATCTGATGGTGTCTGCATAGTTCCAGATCCAATGGCACTTGAAAGAGCCAATGGTATAAAACCAATAATCTGGTTCAATAAGCTGTTTTTTAATGTGGCATTCTATCCACCACTGCAAGGGGGGCATTTTTCCTTTGATTATTATCATTAGGGGCTTCCTTTCAACTTACCCCTGAAGAATAGTTAGTAAGACCTCATCTGGAATATGCAGTTCAGCTTTGGGCACCAGTTGTCAAAAAGGATATCGGGGAACTGGAGAAAGTGCAGAGAAGGGCAACCAAACTGATAAGAGGTATGGAGGAGCTGTTTTGCTTGCGTTTATCTAGCAAGGTTATTTGCGGTAAAGTCAAAAAAAGCCTAGACTTATGTAGTGTATCAATGCATTACTAAACAGAAAATCTGCACATACAACTGTAGGATACACAATATAACACAACTCATAGCTTACAAAATATGTCTACAACATGCACAAAGCCAATCATCCTTTCTAGCAAAATATAAGCATGTAAAATATGTGCGCATTAGGTAAACTAAACTGTTACCCAACTTAGGGTTTTAGATGTAATGTTCTTCTTGATTCCTTATTCAGTCCAACTCAAAATGGCTCCAAAGTTCTCCAGCTTCTAGCAGCCATGTGTTGCTCCTCTGTCTTCTCAAACATAACTTTTTTACAAACACATGTTCTTTTCAAAAGACCCCCAAGCCCCTCCCACCAACTTCCTGTATACACAAATTTCCTGCCGAGAACTTTCTCTATAGCCGTCTAAAAGGTTAATTTACATATTAATGGAGGGGGAGGGGGGAGCGTGGCTTCCCCTGAATGCACATGGTTTTAAAATCTAACTATATTATTTAATGTCATTAATAGCTGTAGCAAAGATTAGAGGAACTGAATTTACTCTCTCTTGAGAAGAGGAGATTAAGGATGATAAACATGATCAACATGTACAAATACATAAGTGGTTCATATAGTGAACTTGGTGTTGAGTTATTCACTTAAAGGTCATCACAGAGGAAAAAGGGGCACTCTTTACATCTAGAGAAAAAAAGATTTCATCTCCAAATAGGGAAAGATTTCTTCACAGTTAGAGCTGTGAAAATGTGGAATAGGCTCCCTCCAGAGGTGGTTCTGGCCAGCACGGTAGATTGCTTTTAAAAAGACCTGGATTCTTTACCTAATGTAAATAATATAACTAAGTACTAACATTTATAGGTAAAGTTGATCCAGGGAAAATACAATTCCCTCTCGGGGGATGAGGAAGGAATTTTTTCCCCCGCTATAGCAAATTGGATCATGTTTTGCTGGGGTTTTTTTGCCTTTCTCTGGATCAACTGTGGGTGGAGGATTGTGTATATCGGATTGTATGGTGTTTTTTATATATATATTTTATTGATTGGTTGACCTAGATGGACTTGTGTCTTTTTTCAACCTGACTAACTATGTAACTATGAATAACTGTTGTTGACCTGCCAGACCTTGGTAAAGACAAAAGCATTAGATTCCTCTCCCTGAGGGCTAAACCATATACTTTCATTCAATAGAAAGGTTATTTGTCAGCTCTGGGAGCTGCGAGGGTGGGAAGAAATCTGGGGTTGAGGGGCTACACTACACTACAATTCAATTCATGATAAAGAGATATTTTTACAATTTTTGGAAGATTGAGTGTAGGGAAGAAGGTACAGCGAGCTGGAGAGTAGTGCAGGCAGAGGGCCCAAAGGTAGATGGAGTGTTCCAAACATGTACTAAAGGGCTGCATGTAGACTTTGGGTCCCATATATAATTGTAGATAGGCTGACTACTGCAGGATGGAGTGGATGGCGTGGGTGGCTTCAAGACCTTATCAAATAAGACCCTGGTGTCAAAATATTATTCCTCCTTAGGGAATCAATTGCCTGTAAACTAGTTGTGTCCATTTTTGCTATTTGGATGCTGTTTGGAACTTAATTCATGTTTAGCAAATGATCCAGCCATTGAAAACACAGGCGCTATTTGTTTGTAGTGTATGTGTTAGTCTCACCTTCTGCCATGTGTAAGTACTTTCAAAGGGAATCAATATCTTCGAGTATGATCTGCTGGATTCCCATCTGGATAGTTCCCGTACCAAATTGGCACCCCTCCGTACCTTTGGTAGGGAACTATCCAGATACGAGACCAAATGGATATTCCTCACCAATACATTAAACCCCAATGGAATGAACGTAGAACTTGATTTAAATTGCTTCATTAGTAATTACTGATCTATTTAATAGCAATTATAGTATTGAATTTATTGTATAAATCATGTACTCTGATCTCATTTTAATGTCATTTTAATTAATAGACATAGACTGCTCAATGATTATTTTTTGATAAGTTTGATATGAGTATCAAAAAGAGTGAGGTCCAATTTAATCTGTATGATATGAGGTCAATTCTAGTATATATATTATCTGAACATCATGTATACAGGCAAGCTTGAACCGTAACACATGCAGGAAATTTAGAGGACAGTTTAGTAGGGTATGTTTCCCTTGGTATATATAATACATCTACACCATCATTGTGTCGATCCACGTGCAATGGTAGGACATGTAACTCTTAGAAGGGTGAGCAGAGCAATCTGTTATCTCTTGTTTAATCTTATTAGTATGATTCACTTCCTTTTGGTAAGATTGGCGTGAATAATGCATGTGTGAGGGTTCAGTGTCGGCAGATCACTGATCGCGGTGAGACCTGATAGGAGATGTTCGGTTAGCGCTACCCTGGATTAATAGCCTGGGATGTGCTGTATAAAAGGAACGAGCCGTGCTGCATGGCCACGCCCTTTCATAAAATTATGATGACGAAATGCGTTAAGCCATGACCACGCAGCTGTTCTATACTGTCGGCAGCTTGTGTCTCGTCCCTGGAATCACAGCGATCAGATTACCAAGGAAGCGGTGAGAGTGCACAGGCTGGCTGTGCAGCAAAGCATTGATTATATACCATGTGAGTTTTGAATTTGTTTCTTGTAAGCACATTTTAATCAAGGGGGAATTTGTGAATAAAATTTTAACAGGATTACACTATGCAGTTGTCCCCATTCTTTGCATGTCATATCGATCATTGCAGTTTATGGAGAATCCTACCGTGGGAGAGATACCTTACAGTCTAAAAGAGATTGGAGACATAAAGCTGAATCTAGTCCTGTTTATGAATACTACCATGGGAGAGATACCTTGCAGTCTAAAAGAGATTGGAGACATAAGACTGAATCTAGTCCCATTTGTGGTGAGTGCATTACCATAGGGGAAAGGAGTTCATGCAGTGTGGTGGTGACGGAATGTAAAGATCTTATCTGTCTTTCAAACACCTTTCAGCAGATGCATGTTTAGTCCAATCTTCATGAACTTTAAAGAGTGACTCTATTAACTCTATTAGCAGGAGGGCACTGCTAAATGAACATTGTTTCTTTTTAGCATAAATGTATTAGGTTTTATTGATTTTATAGTAGCTCCCTTGGGTGCATGACTATCATCATTGTACATGAGCGCTGGGATCAGTGACATTTTTAATATTTGCTACTGAGTGTTTTTTTTTAGGTATTGTGACGGTGTGCGAGGCAAAGTGGTAGACGGGCGCTACCTGTCACCGCGTATGCGTTCATTTGGACTGGATTAAACAGAGTCCGGTCTGGATATTACCAGCCACCATGGCACGGCTGGTTCTGGTCCGGAGTTTGTGGTCCACTGTAGTCCACCAGCAGGTGGCTTAAATAATCAGGAAGAGATCTCACTAGAGCTCTGACCTGGAACTCAGAAACGGATCTGAGGGAGCTCTGTGTCTGTTTGAAAGACAAGGTTTGCATTTTGGCTTATGTTTTTTGTGGGTGTCGGGGGCCAGCCCCACACTATATAGTGAGGAAACTATACTGTTTATTTTAGCGCTGGATGGCAAGGACTTCTTTTCTTTTTTGTTTGTTTTTACCCTGCAAACCTTTTACCAATAAACCTGGCAAGCCGCCAGATTTTAAAGAAAGTTGCTTGTATGCTGACTATTTTCCTCAGGAAAGATGATCCCCACCAGCTAATTTTGCACACGTGGTGGAGGATGCTGGCACCTTCTCAAAATGGAGGTGATGTTGAAGGCCTTGCTGCAGATGACTGCGGCCCAGCGGGAGACCAACCTCCAGGTCACACAAGCCGCTGCAGCACAGAGGGAGCAGAGTCGCCAGGCTATCGCAGCACAACAGGCGACTCAACAGGAGGCAACTCAGCAGATCATTGAATCACCAGTTTATGGGGGCTCTGGTGGAGTTAAAGGGGTCTATACCTCCAGTGGCAGTGGAACCAAAATTGGTACGTGCCTCTTAACACATGCAGAAGATGACACCTGCGGATGACGTGGAAGCATATCTCAAGACTTTTGAAAGAGTCGCTCTTCGCAAAGAATGACCAAAAAAACAGTGGGCGGGACTGTTAGCACCATTCTTGACCGATGAACCCCAGAAAACATACTTTAATCTGGAACCAGATAAGGCCCAGGACTATGAGACTCTAAAGGCAGAGATACTGGCACGCCTAGGGGTCACCATGGCAGTCCAGGCCCAACGGGTGCATCAGTGGACCTACCGTACAGACAAGCCATCCCACTCGTAGATGTTTGACCTGGTCCACCTCACTAAGAAGAGAGATTTTGTCAGGTCCCCAGATTGTGGAGCGCGTGGTCATGAATCGTTATCTACGTGCGCTCCCTGCTGCGTTGAGGAAATGGGTCAGTCATGGGGACCCCAACACCACCAACCAACTCGTGGACCTCGTGGAGAGATACACTGCTGCTAAGGACTTGTTGCACCCATCTGCGCCCCACTCCAATGTATCTAGGGGTGAAAGATCACTCAGCGGACCCGGTAAGACTGTTCCAGGGTTCAGGGGCATGGGAAAGTTTGATAAGACTGCTATGGCTAAAGAGTGTAGTGTAATATAACAAAAATGGAAATTGAAGCACCACACCACTAGTAAGAGGTCCAGATACAAGCTATTCAGATAAAAATCAGGGAAAAAACCCCCAAAAAGTATCCAACACATTTTGGGGGTCCAAGAGCACCCCTTCATCAGGGCTTGACTATGGACCCTGATTGGGGGGGTATTTTTTCCATACATGGCTTTTACAAATAATTTGTTGTGTCAGGTGGTGAAATGTGGGGAGGACAAGGTGGAACAGCTCATGGTTCCCAAAAACTTTTGCAGGTTGGTGCTAAATATAGCCCATGGACATGTAATGGGGGGACATCTGGGTATGGAGAAGACCAGGAAGAGAATAACCCAGAGATTCTTCTGGCCTGGGTTGCATGCAGATGTCAGAGAGTTTTGTGAATCATGCCCTGAGTGTCAACTCTCTGCGCGCTTCCCCCATTTTCATAGTCCACTTGTTCCACTGCCCATAATTGAAGTCCCCTTCGAAAGAATTGGCATGGATCTCATGGGACCTGTAGTAAAGTCTGCCCGAGGACACCAGCACATCCTGGTAATACTAGATTAAGCGAACTGCTATCCGGAAGCCACACCCTTGCGGAACACTTCTGCTAAGACTACCAACCGAGTTGGTCGACATGTTTAGTTTAGGTGGGGATCCCTAAAGAGGTCTTAACGGATCAGGGCACCCCGTTTATGTCCCGTATAACCAAGGAATTGTGCAGGTTGTATAAAATCTCCCATCTTCGTACCTCAGTCTACCATCCGGATGCACTTGTGGAGAGGTTTCATAAAACGCTCAAAAGCATGTTGAAAAAGGTAGTGGAAAAAAGATGGGAGAGATTGGGATATGTTGCTGCCGTATCTCATGTTTGCCATACGAGAGGTTCTGCAAGCATCTATGGGGCATTCCCCCTTTGAACTCTTGTATGGTAGACATCCCAGGGGGCTGCTAGATGTCGCAAAAAGAGACGTGGGGAGGAGAGGTCACCCCATATAGGAACGTCGTCGAGCATATTTCCTTGATGCAGGATCGAATTGCAGCAGTCCTGCTCCTGATTCGAGAGCATATGGAGCGAGCCCAGGAAGCCCAGAGAAGGATTTATAATCGAGGTGCCAAAACCCGGACTTTCAACCCCGGAGACAGAGTGCTGGTATTAGTCCCCATGGTTGAAAGTATATACCTAGCAAAGTGGCTTTGAGATCCCTTTGAGATTAGGAAAAGAGTAGGGGAAATTAACTACAAAGTTTACCAGCCAGGGAAAAGGAAACCCGAGCAAATGTACCATGTGAATCTCTTAAAACCGTGGAAAGATAGGGTTTATTGGTAGTGCCCACTCTGCAAGATGACAGGCTATCTATGACTCCGGACGTCCCCATAAGTCCTTGTCACTGATGCAACAAAATCATGTTAAGGAATTTATCAGTAAAAATAGAGATTTTTTTCTCTCCCCTACCCGGACTGACCACCGTACTATAACATCACATAATTACGGAACCAGGGGTCCGCGTAAATGTAAAACCCTACCGAATACCCGAGGCTAGACGGGAGGCGGTGGTGAAGAAAATAAAAACTATGTTGGAGATGGACGTGATCGAGGAGTCCCACAGCGCCTGGTTGAGCCCTATAGTGCTGGTCCCAAAGCCCGATGGCACTATAAGGTTCTGTAACGATTTCAGGAAGCTGAATAACGTGTCTAAGTTTGACGCATACCCGATGTCATGGGTTGATGAACTTATGGACAGGTTGGAAGGTGCCTGGTGCATAACAACCCTAGACCTAACTAAGGGCTACTGGCAGATCCCACTAATGGAGTCAGCACAGGAAAAAACTGCCTTTTCTACCCCGAGGGATCCTTTCAGTACAACTGAATGCCGTTTGGTCTGCATGGGGCCCCTGCATCCTTCCAGAGAATGATGGATAAAACCTTGAGGCTGCACCGCCCCTGTGCAGCCGACTATTTGGATGATGTGGTCATCCACAGTCCAAATTGGTAATCACATCTGCCCTGAGTACAAGCAGTCGTAGATTCTCTTAAGGTAGCAGGTTTAACAACCACCCAAAAGTGTGCCATAGGCCTGGAGGAGGCCAAATACCTTTGGTATGTTATTGGTCGGGGACTGATCAACCCCCAGACCAATAAGATCAAGGCAATTCAAAAATGGCCCCAACCGGTGAATAAAAAACAGGTTTGTGCCTTCCTGGGGATAACAGGGTATTACAGGCGGTTCATACCCGACTTTGCCACTATTGCTGTCCCTCTGACCGATCTGACGAAGGGGAGAGGGTCTGGCATGGTTAAGTTGAATCCCGAAGCCGAGAAGGCATTCCAGAAGTTGAAGCAAGCCCTTTGTGTACAATCGGTGCTCGTGACCCTGGACTTCATAAAGGAGTTTGTTGTACAGACAGACGCCTCTGAAGTGGGACTAGGTGCTGTTCTGTCCCAGATCAGAGATGGTGAGGAGCACCCGGTTGTCTACTTAAGCAGGAAGCTTAACGGGCACGAGAGAAACTATGCCATTGTGGAGAAGGAGTGCCTGGCTATCATGTGGGCCTGAGAGGCACTGAAGTACTACCTTTTTAGGAAGGTCATTTAGGCTAGTCACCAACCATGCCCCCCTGAAGTGGATGTGTGACAACACGGAGAAAAATAGTTGGGGGACTAGGTGGTCCCTGGCCCTACAGCCATTTAAGTTCACAGTGGAACCCGTGTCCACTGTATGGTTGGAACAGTTGCTCAGCAGTAGGGGCTTGTGCAGAGGGGGAGGATATGTGACGGTATGCGAGGTGAAGTGGTAGATGGACGCTACATATCACCTCGTATGCGTTCATTTGGACTGGACTAAACGGAGTCCGGTCTGGATTTTACCAGCCACCGTGGCAAGGCTAGTTCCGGTCCAGAGTTTGTGGTCCACTGGAGTCCACCAGCAGGTGGCTTAAATAATCAGGAAGAGATCTCACTAGAGCTCTGACCTGGAACTCAGAGAGGGATCTGGGGGAGCTCTGTGTCTGTTTGGACTTTAAAAGACAAGGTTTGCATTTTGGCTTATGTTTTGTGGGTCTCGGGGGCTAGCCCCACACCATATAGTGAGGAAACTATACTGTTTAGTTTAGCTCTGGACATCAAAGGACTTATTTTCTGTTTTGTTTGTTTTTAACCTGCAAACCTTTTACCAATAAACCTGTCAAGCCGCCAGATTTGAAAGAAAGTTGTCTGTACGCTGACTATTTTCCTCTGGAAAGATGATCCCCACGAGCTAATCTCCCACAATATGTTGACATGTTCAAGAACATTGTCACACAGAATTTAGAGCGATTGCATATTAACCACATCGGTACCTGGCACGAAAACCCCCTTCCTGTCCTGGCCATTTTTCAGCTTTCAGCGCAATCACAATTTGAATGACAATTACTCAGTCATGCAACACGGTACCCATATGAAATTTGCGTCCTTTTTTTGACACAAATAGAGCTTTCTTTTGGTGGTATTTAATCACTAGGGGGGTTTTATTTTTTGTGCTATAAATAAAAAAAGATTGAAAATTTTGTGAAAAAATGCCTTTTTCTTTGTTTCGGTCATAGAATTTTGCAAATTAGTAATTTTTCTTTGTAGATTTTGGCCAAAATTTATACTGCTACCTATCTTTGGTAAAAATAACCCAAATAGGTGTATATTATTTGGTCCTTGTGAAAGTTATAGAGTCTACAAGCTATGGTGCCAATCACTGAAAATTGATCACACCTGATATACTGACAGCCTATCTCATTTCTTGAGACCCTAACAAGCCAGGAAAGTAAAATACCCCCCAAATGACCCCTTTTTGGAAAGTAGACATTTCAAGGTATTTAGTAAGAGGCATGGTGAATTTTTTGAAGTTGTAATTTTTTCCCACAATTCTTTGCAAAATGAAGATTTTGTTTTTCTTTTTTTTTTTTTTTTTTCACAAAATGGTCATTGTAACAGGTTATTTCTCACAAACAGCATATGCATACCACAAATTACACCCCAAAACACATTCTCCTGCTCCTCCTGAGTATGGGGATATCACATGTCTGAGACTTTTTCACAGCCTGGCCACATACAGAGGCTCAACATGCAGGGAGCGCCGTCAGGTATTCTAGGGAAATAAATTACACATCTAATGTCATGACGACCTATCACAATTTTGAAGACCCTGGAGCACCAGGACAATGGAATTGCCAACAAAATGACCCCATTCTGGAAAGCAAACACCCCAACGAATAATCATTGAGGCATAATGAGTCTTTTGAACGGTTCATTTTTGTTCCAGTAGTTTTTGGAAAATGTGGGAAAAAAATGAAAACGCATTTTTATTACACAAAGTTGTCCATTTATAAGATATTTCCAACACATAGCATGTACATAGCAAAAATTACACCCCAAAATACATTCTGCTATTCCTCCTGAGTATGGCGACACCACATGTGTGACACTTTTACACAGCCTGACCACATACAGAGGCCCAACATTGAACTAGCACCTTCAGGCGTTCTACAAGCATAAATTACACATCTCATTTCTCAACACCCTATTACACTTTTGAAGGTCCTGGAGCACCAGGACAATGGAATTTCCCACAAAATGACCCCATTTTGGAAAGAAAACACCCCAATGTATAATCTATGAGGCAAATGAGTCTTTTGAAGATGTAATTTTTTTCCATTAGTTTTTGGAAAATGTGGGAAAAAAATTAAACCGCTTTTATTTTTACACAAAGTTGTCCATTTATATGATATTTCCAACACATAGCATGTACATAGCAAAAATGACACCCCAAAATACATTCTACTACTCCCCCCGAGTATGGTGATACCACATGTGTGAGACTTTTACAGGTGATGTTTACTCATGGATGTGACGGTCACTGACAGGTGATTGGTGATTGGCACTGATGGGTGACTGGCTGTGGTCACTGATGGGTGACTGGCTGTGGTCACTGATGGGTGACTGGCGGTGGTCACTGATAGGTGATGGGTGACTGGTGGTGGTCACTGATGGGTGACGGGTGTCTGGTGGTGGTCACTGATGGGTAACTGGTGGCTGGTGGTGGTCACTGATGGGTGTCTAGTGATGGTCATTTATGGGTGACGGGTGACTGGTGGAGGTCACTGATGGGTGACTGGTGGTGGTCACTGATGGGTGATGGGTGTCTAGTGGTGGTCATTGATGGGTGACGGGTGACTGGTGGAGGTCACTGATGGGTGCCGGGTGTGTGGTGGTGGTCACTGATGGGTGACTGGTGGAGGTCACTGATGGGTGACGGGTGACTGGTGGTGGTCACTGATGGGTCATGGGTGACTGGCGGTGGTCACTGATGGGTGCCGGGTGTGTGGTGGTGGTTACTGATGGGTGACTGGTGGTGGTCAATGATGGGTGACTGGCGGTGGTCACTGATGGGTGCTGCGTGTCTGGCGGTGGTCACTGATGGGTGATGGGTGTCTGGTGGTGGTCACTAATGGGTGACCGGTGTCTGGTGGTGATCATTAATGCATGACGGGTGACTGTCGGTGGTCACAGATGCGTGACAGGTGACTGGCGGTGGTCACAGATGTGTGACGGGTGACAGGTGACTGGCTGTGGTCACTGATGGGTGACGGGTGACAAGTGACTGGCAGTGGTTACTGATGGGTGACGGGTGACTGGCGGTGGTCACTGATGGGTGATGGGTGACTGGCGGTGGTCACTGATGGGTGACTGGCGGTGGTCACTGATGGGTGACGGGTGGTGGTCAGTGATGGGTGATGTGTGACTGGCGGTGGTCAATGATGGGTGACGGGTGACTGGCAGTGGTCACTGGCGGGTGACATGCCACGGTCACTGACGGGAGACGGGTGACAGGTGCTCTTTATGACAGGTGCACTTTATGATGACAGGTACACTTTATGATGACAGGTACCCTTTATGGGGGCAGATGGGGTGACTGTTGGGGTGACAGGTGCATTGGGGGGCAGGTGACAATGTGTTTTTACTTTACAGATCAGTAACTCACTGATCCCAGCTCCACTGGACACTGTGTGAGGAGAGAAGAGCTGGTAACAGTGAGTTATCGCTCTGTTTACATTGGAAGTGATCGGCTGTGAAGTAGATCACAGCCGATCACAAGGTATCAGCCGCCGGCTGGCGGCTGATACCTGTGTCGGTGACAGGCAGTGTTCCCCGGGAACACGCCGCCACCGACGTGCACGTGCAGCGCGCTCCCGATCGCGCGCATGCGCCGTGCGAATTGCGGATGTGCCATTTGTGATCAGCCGTGACTACCGTGGTAGAACTCATTCAAGAGGGTAAACGGAAAGGACCTTTAAATGGCATGGATTCTCTTTCATCACGGCTGGGGCAGTACATAACTTGCCATGTTCAACCTCTCGTCCAAAATATGAGAGCTTATCTTAAAGACACAAAACATGTATAACAGATCATTAAGGATACCAGGATTTCAGTGAGGTGGTCACGCATTCGGTTGTAGACTAAACAGGAATTTGGAGGCAAAAGGGAGTAAGGAGAGGGGTCTTAGGTTGTTAAGATTGGTGGGGTCCAGTGCAGCCTTTTTTGGTATAGGAGTGACTACTGCATGTTTTAGAGAAATCATTAAGCAGTGAATAATAAAGAGCAACCCCTGGCCCTTATTGTGGATTTGCATCTTCAACATAAACAAGTGGAAGTAATCATATATAAATATCGAGATATTCTTAACCACTTCAATACCAGGCACTTACCCCCCTTCCCGCCTAGACCAATTTTCAGCTTTCAGCGCTGTTGCATTTTGAATGAAGATTGCGCGGTCATGCTACACTGTACCCAAATGAAATCTTTATCATTTTTTCCCCACAAATAGAGCTTTCTTTTGGTGGTATTTGATCACCTCTGTGGTTTTTATTTTTTGTGCTACAGTTAACCACTTGCCGACCGCCGACCGGCAATTGACGGCGGCAAAGTGGCTTTGTAACGCGGATCGCCGTCATATGACGGCGGCCGCGTGATCGCGCCTAGTGAGCGTGCGCGCGCCGCCGGAGGCGCGCCCGCGTGCTCACGGTGTTCGGGGAGAGCCAGGGAGCGGGTGCGGCGGCTTCGATTGCCGCCGGCTACCCGCGATGGCCCCCCCGGAGTGAAGGAACGGAGGTCCGTGTATGTAAACACGGACCTCCGTTCTGTGAAGGGGGAAGGGCTGTGATCACAGCCTTCCTGTATACGAAGGCTATGACCACTTCCCTTCCCCAGCTAGGGCAGCCCCCATACAGTTAGAACACGCCCAGGGAACATAGTTAACCCTTAGAGCGCCCCCTGCAGGTTAACCCCTTCACTGCCAATGGCATTTACACAGTAATCAGTGCATTTTTATAGCACTGATCGCTGTATAAATGCCAATGGTCCCAAAAAAGTGTCAAAATGGTCCGACATGTCTGCCCCAATATCGCAGTACCGCTAAAAATCGCAGATCGCCGCCATTACTAGTAAAAAATAAAAAAAAATAAAAACCCCCAAAAATGAATTCTCATCATCCGTAAACGCGACCACTTTTGCGCAAACCAATCAATAAACGCCGATTGCAATTCTTTTTATCGCAAATATGAGGAAGAATATAAATCGGCCAAAAACGGTGAAAAAAAATGTTTTTTTTTATATTTTTTTTTGGATTTGTATTTTAGCAAAAAGTAAGAAATTTGTTTTTTTTTTGCAAAATTGTCGCTCTTCTTTTGTTTATAGCGGCGATCAGAAATGACGCAGAGGGGATCAAATACCACCAAAAGAAAGCTCTATTTGTGGGAAAAAAAGGACGCAAATTTCGTTTGGGTACGACGTCGCACGACCGCGCAATTGTCAGTTAAAGCGACGCAGCGCCGAATCGCAAAAAGGGCTCCGGTCCTAAAGTTGGAAATCCTCCCGGGGCTGAAGTGGTTAAAAAAGACAGAAAATTTTGAAAAAAAAAAGTTTTTCTTTGTTTCTGTCAGAAAACTTTGTAAATAAATAAGTTTTCTCCTTCACTGATGGACACTGATGAGACTGCCCTGATAAGGTGGCACTCATGGGCACTGATGATAGGCGGCACTGATAAGCAGTACTGATGGGCACTGATAGGTGGCACTCATAGGCGGCACTGATGGGCACTCATAGGCGGCACTGATGGGCACTCATAGATGGCACTGATAGGTGGAACTGGTGGGCACTGATACGCAGCACTGATAGCACTGTTAGGGAGGCACTGGCAGGCATCACATATGGGCACATTCTTATCCCTATAGTGCACTGTATGCCCCTTACCTGGTGGTCTAGGGTGGGTTCCCTGGCGGTCCCTGGGTGGTCTCCCTGGTGGTCCCTGGGCGGCCTCCTGATGGTCTCCCTGGTGGTCCCTGGGCGGGCTCCTTGGTGGTCCCTGGGCAGGCTCCCTGGTGGTCCTGGGTGGTGATCCTGGGGGGGGGCTGCACTGATAAACAATCAATGCAGACCCCCCCTGTTAGGAGAGCTGCCGACCGTCTCTCCTCTACTCACGTCTGTAGACGCGAGTAGAGGAAAAGCCGATACACAGCTCTTCCTGTTTACATTTGACTAGCCATGATTGATCACGGCTCATCACGTGGTAAAGAGCTTCCCATGGAAGTTCTTTACCGATATCGGGGGCGCGCGATCGCGGGTTATCCTAAAAGACGTCAAATGACATCCGGTCAGGATAACTGAACCACCACCCCGCCATCATTTGTCTATAGGCTGGGCGGAAAAGATGATATCTTAAGAACCCTTATTCCAGAAAGGCCTAGATTTGTATACAAATAAGCCTGAACCTGAGGGATCAACTAGTTAGGAATGTGGTTGAACCCCCTAAAGTGAAGAATTTTACCATTTTTGATGGAAAAGGTTTTTTTTTGCCTGTGGTAGGTGTTATAGCTGCAAGCCGGTTACTGATAATGTGAGGAAGCGTGACAAATGTATTAATAATATTAGTGGCAAGGAATACAGTATCAGGGATTTTATATTTTGCAACATGGAGGGGGTGGAAAACGCCTTGGAATGCCCTTGTGGCATGATTTGTAGGGAGAACCAAGAGGGCTATGCACATTAGGATCAAAGAACACATATATCAAATCACAAATCGCGAAAAAGAACAGTTTGTATCAACATTTTAGGAAACAACATAAAAGGCAGGTATTAGCCCCCTTTCACACTGGGGCATTCTTCAGGCTCTTTAGTGCTAAAAATAGTGCCTGTAAAGCACCTGAAAAACGCACTGGGGTGGTGTGCTTGCAGGACAGGAAAAAAAGTCCTCCAAGCAGCATCTTTGGGGCGGTGCGGGAGCACTGTATACTGCGTTCCTATACCACCCCTGCTATTGCAATAATTGGCCAGCGCTTCTGAAGCGCTGCACGTGGGCGCTTTTGACCCCTATTTAACCCCTTCTTGGGGGTTAAAAGTGCCCGGCTGCCATCCGAATCGCGGCATCAAAGCACTGCTATAACAGCGATAAAGCACCACTAAAGCTATTGCCACTTTACCACTACCGCCCTGCCTGTCCCAGAGTGAAAGTGGCATTAGAAATGAAGTTCTGGGGATTAGAAAAATACAAAAGACATTGGAGGGGGAGCCATAAAATTAGAGTATTGAGCCCTGGTGGATGTATGAATTGGGATCATTGGCCCCCAGGGGTTTGAATAAGGATTTCCATTTAAACTATTTTTTGGCCAATTTTTGATCAAACTTCAATTATTTACCAGCATGAGGGTAATTTTATTCAAAAAGTACAATTTAAATCTGTTTGGTTTTTATAATAGTATGAGAAAAGGTTAACACAGATCTAAACAAAATGTAATGATTTACCAGCATAAGGGTAATTTTATTCAATATAGTACAATTTTAATTTGCTGGACTTTTATAATAGTATGAGTATAAGTTAACACAGTGTGGTTAACTTTAACATCTCACGCCCTTGTATTATGCTTATATAACCTTGGAGGGATTAAATAAACAATCTCTAGTTTAACCCAATCTACAAGAAAATGTCAGTTGCTGGTAATAATCAATAGACTACAACAATATGGCGGAATTACACCCTAAGCAGCTTCTGCGATCCATTACTATAGGAGTCTAAGGGAAAATGGCCGCTGGTGATAACAATATGAATAATAACACAATGGCGATGGTTAGTCACCATATAAACAGGGTTATGTTCATCAGCTTATCACAACTCCCAGAAGAAGTCACGAGGAGTGCCGAAACTAGTAGGAGGGATTGGAGCGGCTGACGGACAAGGTGCTAGGAAGGGAGCTGAGCAGTGGACGGGATGGCCGGGGCAGCAGAGCTGGTTGCCAGGTGACACCATTACCCTGACACTGTTGACCTTTATTGCTAACTACAGGCGTGGTTTTTATTTTGAAAATGTGAGTGCGCATTTGTTACATGTTTGTGTGGATTCAACTTTTTTTAAGAAAGATAAAGCACTATTATTTTGCATATGGTCGGATCATCGTTTACTCCTAAGGGCATAACATCCAAAAGGAGGATGGAGCAATAGAAGTGTATGGGCAGCTTGTTCCAAAGATGCGGGAAGGTCCAGATGATGGAATATCCATAAAGGCCAATAAAAGAGATTATAAGGTGAGGGCACAACCGGTGGTGGTGGCACATGAATTGTGTGAACAGCACTGAGGTGGATTAAGGACTGTACACAAGATGCGAAATTCGGATGGGAATTGTCACTCGACAGCCTGTCATCCGAAATTCTTACCGTTAGTACGCTCCTTTCGACAGCCGATTTGCTTTTTTCGTCAGACAAAAGCTGGATGTGCAGACTAGTAAATTTTTGTCTGTCGACAGCACCGCATCCGATTTTCGGATGATGTATACAGAAATCGACACACAAAGGTAGAAAGTACAAACACGCGTGTTCGGAATCCAGAAACAACCCGGTCGTGTAAACTGGCGATCGTAATTCGCAATTAACATTCGTGAAGCGGCAATTGAAATTATGAAATTCAGCGCACATTATCATCTTTTTAATAGGGAAATCAGCGGAGGCGGCCCAAAGGGTGACGCACCACAAATGAACTTCCTCTTTATACGCTCCTAGTACGTCACTACGTTTGCCTTTGTGGAACGATAATTTTCATATAGTCAATACGCTTTACAAAATCATGGACACGCTCTTGACAAAAATCAGAAGCGTACGACAATCGAACCGTGTGTTTGAGGCTTTAGTGTGGGCTCATCACAGCATTGGCTGGGAGGATTGAAAGGATTTTTCCTAGCTTTCCAACACAGACTGAATTTATATTAGGGCTCTTTGCACAGAGCACTTTAAGGCCTCATGCACACAGCTGCCTCTTAGTGCCGGTTCACACTATTGCGATGACAGACATTGCATGTAATTCGCACCGCAGTGCTGTTCACCTTACATGTCCGTGCGATGTGATTTCAACCATACAAATTGTATGGCTGAAATTGCATCGCAATCGCACCAAAATGGTGCAGGACCCTTTTTTTGGTCCTCACTGGAATCGGATTGCATGGATGTTTACACATTCCTGCTCCATTTCACGATTTGCGATCTGAGAACCAATTGGGGGGGGTCGTTAACTTTGTATTGACACCCGCAGCGTTTCGCAGATCTTAGTGTGAACCAGTGTGCGATTCAGGCGAGAACCCGCACTAGATTTGCAGGGTTTCCGCATCGCACAAGTGTGAACCAGCACTAAACGGACATTTAGAGGCATTTGGGTGTTTTTTTTAGCTGCCCCTGAACTTATCTAATGTTATCTTATTAGTACATGTACACAGGGTCATACACACGGGCGTTTTTTGAAGCCACGTTTTTTGGCGTCTGTTGCAGTTCTCCATGTTATTCAATGGCCCCATAAAAATGCAGACGTTTTTGAGCTGTAGATGGTGGCGGCCTTAGTGAGCTGAAAGTAGAACCCACGGCCAGCGCGTTCCGAGGCTGTAACGTTTTGGCGTTTTTGACGAGCCGGCAAAACGCTCACTAACGCGCATTAACGCCGTACCGGCGTTAACCAAAGTTTCTGACGCCGGTGTTTTCATGTTAAAAAATAGCAGAGGAATGTTTTCTTAAAAAAAAAAACACCTATTGACGCCGACACTCACTAACGCGCATTAATGCTCATTAACGCCGATGCAAAACGCTGGAAAAAATGCAGATTTTTCCCTGACGTTGAGCCCGGTGTTTTGCTAATTTTTTTTTAATATGCCCGTGTGTATGAGGCCTAAAGGTCGTTTCCAGGTAGTTGAGTTTAGGAGCATTACTTGGAAAGCAAAAAAATGAGTTCAGACGGTCGTTCAGAGGCATTCGAAACGCCAAATGCCTGTAACAGCTTGTAAACGTGCCTAAACGCATAACTCGCATCTAGGAGCATTTCGTTTACAGGCGTTTCCATTTAAAAAAAAATATGTATATATATATATATATATATATGTATATTTTTTTCAAAAACGCTCCTAGACGCGAACGCGGCTAAACGCGGCATGCAAAATGCGGCAAAACGGACGTGGAGCCTATTTGTTTACAAATGTTTTTATGAAAATGTTTTGATGTATTTTGGCTTATGTTTGCACTGCATATATTGTATGTAGCACGTTATTAACTATGGTTTACACATTAGCACTCTATTGGTAATAATGTTTACAATTGGCATAGGGACCCCCCCACAACAGGTTGGTTCCTAGCTTACTGTATGTATAATCGAGCACAGTACCTTAAGGTGATTTGAATTACATGGTCATGCAACAATGTACCCAAATTGATTTTATACATTTTTTCACACCAATAGAGCTTTGGTGATATTTAACCACTTCACTCCCGGAAGGATTTCCCAGGTTAGGACCAGAGCACTTTTTGCGATTCGGCACTGCGTCACTTTAACTGACAATTGTGCGGCCGTGCAAAGTTGTACCCAAACAAAATTTGCATCTTTTTTTTCCACAAATAGAGCTTTCTTTTGGTGGTATTTGATCACCTCTGCGTCATTTCTGATCACCGCTCTGAACAAAAAAAGAGCAACAATTTTGCAAAAAAACAGTTTTTCTTACTTTTTACTAAAATACAAATCCAAAAAAAAATATATAAAAAAACATTTTTTTTTCATCGGTTTTGGCCAATTTATATTCTTCCTCATATTTTGGTACAAAAAAATCGCAATCGGCGTTTATTGATTGATTTGTGCAAAAGTGGCCACGTTTACGGGTGACGAGAATTCATTTCTGGGGTTTTTATTGTTTACTAGTAATGGCGGCGATCTGCGATTTTTTAGCGGTACTGCGATATTGGGGCAGACAGGTCAGACCATTTTGACACTTTTTTGGGACCAATGACATTTATACAGCGATCAAAAATTTAAATATCCACTGATTACTGTGTAAATGTCACTGGCAGTGAAGGGGTTAACCTGCAGGGGGAGATCTAGGGGTTAACAGTGTTCCCTAGGTGTGTTCTAACTGTGGGGGGGCTGGGCTGTTATGGGCATACGAGATCTGACTGATCCCAGTGACAGGGATCAGTAGATCTCCTATGCCCGCACTGACAGAGCGGGGAACCGCCGTGTTTACATTGGCGGTTCCCGGTTCTTTTTGCTACGGCCGCTCATTGCGGCTCGCCGGCGGACATCGGTTCTGCCTGAGCCGCGGGCACACTCCTCCGGAGTACGGCGGCGCACCCGTGCCCGCAAGCGGCCGCTCTGCAAATCGCCATTTATTTACGGCGATTCGCGGGATGCATCCACACTGCCGAAGTAAATATACTGCGCACGCTGTGGGAACGGTTAATAACCATGTTTTACTATATAAAGGGGAAAAGAATGAAAGTTTGGGTTTGCTTACATTTACAATTTATTTCTTTACTTTAACCACTTGCCGACCAGCCGCCATGGTTATACGGCGCCAAGTCAGCTCTCCTCCGTGAATCGCGGTAGCTGTATGGCGGTTCGTGCACGAGTGTTTGTGGGTGCCCGCACGCCTGCTGCATGCTGCGGGAGCGTGCCCACGGGTCCAGCGGACTTGATGTCCGCCAGCGACCCCACGATCGCCTGTTACACAGGCAGAACAGGGATCTGTCTATGTAAACAAGGTGATCCCCGTTCTGCCAAATGACATGGCAGAGATCTACTGTTCCCAGTAATCAGGAACAGTGATCTCTGCCATGTCCCTGCCAGCCCATCTTCCCTACAGTTAGAACACACCCAAGGAACACAGTTAACCCCTTGATGGCCCCCTAGAGTTAATCCCTTCCCTGCCAGTGTCATTTTTACATTGATCAATGCATTTTTATAGCACTGATCAATGTAATAATGTCACCGGTCGCCAAAAAGTGTCACATAGGGTCTGATTTGTCTGCCCCAATGTCGCATTCCTGCTGAAAATCGCAGCTCACCGCCATTACCAGTAAAAAATAAATAAATAAATAAAAGTCCCTAAATCTATCCCATAGTTTGTAGACGCAATAACTTTGGCGCAAACCAATCAATATACGTCTATTGCGATTTTTTTTTTTTAACCAAAAAATGTGGAAGAATATATATCGGCCTAAACTGATGAATATTTTTTTTTTTGGATATTTATTATAGCAAAAAGTAAAAAAAATATATATTTTTTAAATTGAAGCTCTTTTTTTGTTTATAGCGCAAAAAATAAAAAGGTGAGCAAATACCACCAAAAGAAAGCTCTATTTGTGAAAAAAAGGACGTCAATTTTGGTTGGGTACAACGTCGCAGGACCGCGCAATTGTCAAAGTGCCGTATTGCAAAAAATGGCCTGGTCATTAAGGGGGTTAGAAAAAAAAATCCCAAAATTAGTGGTGGTCACTGGCACCTTAACCCCCCCCCCCTTTCCCGCACTTATAAACTAATGTTACCGTAATCATAGGTGGTCAGTGACACTTTAAAGGTAAAGGGTTTAAAAATGTGTGCAAATTTTAGGACATTATTGCCTTTGCTTTGTTTTGCTTGTGTATTGTCTCTTGTTTAGTAGCAATTGTCATTAGTTATTAGTTATCTAATAATATATTGGTACAGTCCCAAAAATCATCAACGACATCCGCATCCCATTAAATCAGACACATGGAGAAGGGAAGGGATACTATGGCCTCAGCCAAACTAATTGTCATTAGTAGAGTTGAGCGAACACCTGGAAGTTCGGGTTCTGCTGGTCCGTCCGAACTTCGGGACAAAGTCCGGGTCCGGGTCCGGACGGAACCCGAACGATCGCACGGACAACGAACCCCATTGAAATCAATGGGGACCCGAACTTTTAGGCACAAAAATGGCTGTAGGAAAGTCCTGGAAAGCCCCAGAGGGCTACAAAAGGAAGTAAAATGGGGGTAAGGGTAGGGCAAGTGCCCTACAAAAAAATGGGGACAGGGAAATAACTGTAAATATTTTAAAAAAAATAAAAACATAAAAAAAGCAAAAATGGAGGTGAATGTGGATCATCTTCAAACTGTGTCTGAAAAGTATTAATTAACGGTAGAAGCCATATAACTGTTCTAAAATCATCTTCAAACTAGGGCAAATGCCCTACAAATAAATGGGGATAGGGAAAATAAATTAAAATCAAGTAAAATAATGGGAAGGGGGGTGGATGTGGAGTAGGAGCCTAGAGGTTGACTAGGCCGTGACCGTGGCAGTGTAGGTGGAAGTGGCGGTGGTAGAGGAGTAGGAGGAGGTAGCCAACATGTTTTTTTTTGTATTGAGGCCTATTCAAAAAAAGAAGTATATGAATGGCTGTGTGAGTCCAGTCTAAATGTTTATTCTGCAGAAGGTACAGACAA
>BLSH010244107.1:620212-647467 GCA_018402905.1 Glandirana rugosa
TCGTTTGTGGGTAACTACAACGGTTTTTGACGTCGCTAATCTACCGTACGTTAGCAAGAAGACATATGATTATTACGGGGGGTTCATAATCTCTACTTGTTTCTACCTGTATAAACATCACATCGGACCCACTGTTACTACTGAGGAAGGTATCTATATCACCTCCTCACTCGTATCGGAGGGCCCCTGTCGTTTACACAAAAAGTGTCCTATAGAGTCACTTTTATATCCTCTTTTCCAACTTTTACTTTTGTTTACGTCGGTACACCAGTATAACCCGGTTACTACATTACTAGTCAGGGTAGAGAAACGCATGTACTTTGATACCAACCCCTTAGTGCGAACGATTTTTGAAATGTCCGGGTCCGGGTCCGTGCCACGGACACCCTAAAGTTCGGTACGGACCCGAACGTTACAGTCCGGGTTCGCTCAACACTAGTCATTAGTTGTATTATGACCAATGACTGTGTGTGTTATATTATATAATAATATTACTAAATCTTGTTTTTTCTTTCTTTATAGACGCTGATTGATTCTGATTACTACTGCGTTGGCTTCATTAGTGTTTTTCAAAAACACTTGCAGAAATGTCCAGATTGGTAAGTATCTATATTTATGTTCACTTTTCTTATGTGATTCCCCAACCATAGTTTCATGTACGCAAAGAGATGGGACTGATCATTACATCATTGGCCCAATATGACCACATGGCTGCATTTGTTTTCATTTTCAACCTTTTCTCCTATATTTTCACTGAGATATCCTGTGAAAAACACATTTGCTGTCCCCGGGAGGCTATGCTCACTCCTCCACTATATCTATGGAAGGAGTCATCATTGTCACCCAGGCTACACTACAAATATGTCCATCTTTGTTCATCTCTAATACTTGGGGGGCATTATTAGTATACAGAAGAACGATTGCATGCCATCTAATCGCTGCAGTTTTTGGCAACATCAATGGGTGTTTGCTATATTTGCTGAAAAATTAAAACAAATGCAGTCATCACATCTAAGAAATGTAAAACTGCAATATATAAGAGAAGCTGATTGGCCAGCTTACCACTTGTGCTTACTGGGCACTTTTATCCCCCTCCTGTCCAGGCCAATTTTCGGTTTAAAGCAAGGTCACACTTTGAATGACAATTGCGCGGTCATGCAAAACTGTACCAAAATAAAATTTTTATCATTTTTTTTTCACACAAATAGAGCTTTCTTTTGGTGGTATTTAATCACCACTGTTTTTTTTTATTTTTTGCTAAACAAATGAAAAAAGACTGAAATTGTTGTAAAAAAAATGCCATATTTTGCAAATAGGCAATTTTTCACCTTCACTGATGTGTGCTGACGAGGCTGCGCTGATGGGCACTGATAGGCTGCACTGATAGGTGGCTCTGATGGGCACTGATAGACTGCACTGATAGGTGGCATTGATGGGCACTGATGAGAAGGCACTGATGAGGCTGCACTGACAGACGGCACTGATGGGCACTGATGGGCACTGATAGGTGGCACTGATGGGCACTGATAGGTAGCACTGATGAACTCTGATATGTGGCACTGATTGGCAGCACTGATGAGCACTGATTGGCAGCACTGGTGGGCACTGATTGGCAGGACTGGTGGGCACTGATGGAACTGCACTGATAATCAGGACACCGATAATCAGTGCCCTGATTATAAGTGCCGATGTCCATTTAACAAAAGCTGGTTATTCAGCTCTCTTCTTCTCTCCTCAAGCTGTCAGCGGGAGCAAAAAAAAGCTGATAACCGGTTTGTGTTTACATCCATAATCAGCTGTCATTGGACACAGCTGATCATGTGGTAAAGGGCCGCTGTTATTGGCCCTTTACCCCAATCTATGATCAGCGGAGTCCGAAGGAGTCTGCAATCACAGAGCATGCCGTCTGCGCGCTCCCCCAGCAAAGTAAGCCCATGCTGTAGCTGTCACTCGGCTATAACGAGGGTGGGAAGGGGTAAAGTAAATCAACCCGAGTGTGTCAAGTTTTGGTTGTTTTCTGTGCTACCGCTGATGAGTGGTGATGCAAACATTATGTCTCTGGTGAGGGAAAATCCTGCAATTGGAACAACCAATCCTGCGACAACAGACATGGGAATTCCATTCAGATTAGAAAGATTTTCTCCAATTTCCTGTTATGTCTTTAGGACAGGAAGTGATGGAAAATCTCCTAGACACATAAAAAAAATAAGTTCATAAAGGTTTTAACCCATCTTCAAAACTAAAAAAAAAAGGTTTTGGCTCTACATACACTTTAAGAAAACCATATACAGTGAGGTGTGATGCCAAATAAAGTAAAACATAGAATATGGGTTTCCATCAGATCAAATGAAAACCTTTTACAGAAACTTCACAAATATGTAGCTAGCCATACATAAAGTCTAAATCCATGCAACTAAAATTCAGCTTTTAAATGGGAATTTCCAATTACCATCTTCTTTTTTTATTTATAGGTTAAAAGTTTGAAAAAAATGCCTAAGACTCTGGATGAAAAGATCAGAGAGGCAGAGAAGAAAAAGGATGGACGCCTCTTCCGGGCTGTAGACTGCTACAGAGACCAGGAGGCCAAGACCAGACCAAAGAAAAGACCGGACGGGCAGAAGAAAATGGCAACTGCCCTAAAGTGGGATATGAAAAAGAGGAAGGATGACCTGAAAAAAAGGAAAGAAGAGAAGAAAAAGCATCAACATAGCCTTAATGTTGTAAACCGCTACAGCACCCAAAGGGCCAAAACCAGAGCAAACGAAAGACTGGAAGGGCAGAAGAGAATTGCAACTGCCCTAAGGTGGGATATGGAAAAGAGGAAGGATGACCTTAAGAAAAGGGAAGAAGAGAAGGAAAAGCATCAAAATTTCTTTAATGTAGTAGACAGCTACAGCACCCAGAAGACAAAAACCAGAGCAAACAAAATACTGGAAGGCAAGAAGAAAATTGCAACTGCCCTAAAGTGGGATATGGAAATAAGGAAGGGTGACCTGAAGAAAAGGGAAAAAGAGAAGGAAAGGCATCAACATTTCCTAAATGTAGTGGACAGCTACAGCACCCAGGAGGCCAAAACCAGAGCAAACAAAAGACTGGAAGGGCAGAAGAGAATTGCAACTGCCTTAAAGTGGGATATGGAAATAAGGAAGGGTGACTTGAAGAAAAGGGAAGAAGAGAAGGAAAAGCATCAGCATTTCCTTAATGTAGTAGACAGCTACAGCACCCAGGAGACCAAAACTAGAGCAAAGGAAAGACTAGAAGGGCAGAAAAGAATTGCAACTGACCTAAAGTGGGATATGGAAAAGAGGAAGGGTGGGCTGAAGAAGGGGGAAGAAGTGAAGGAAAAACATAAACTCCTCTTTAAAACAATAGACAGCTACAAAGCAGAAGAGGCACGAAGGAGAGAAAACAAGAGAAGAGAAGAGAGGATCAGAATTGCGGAAGATAAGGAGAGACAAAAGGCCAAGTGGTCAAGAATGGAGAGGAAATAAATAGGACAGGTGGTGTTGGCATGCCTCAGTTAGAGGCTCCATGCAAGGACCTAGCATTGCCATCCATGAGCAGGTTTCGGCAGTGGTGGAAACCATAGGGTCAGACCGACAGTAAGGAAGAAGTATAAATTGCTCCTGGAGGCAAGATCCAGCAGTGGCAAAACAAAACTAGGACTCAGTTTAGGTTTAGGACATAGGTCTAGGACTTAGGTTTAGGTTAAGTTTAGGGTTTTTTATAGGTTTAGTGTAATTAACACTTGAAAAAAGGAAGGAGGGATTTGGGAGAGTTGTGCTAGGAGGGGGATTTGGGAGAATTTGTTTTGGGGGGTGTGCTAGGAGGGGAATTTTTTGGGGGGGAGTTGTGCTAGGAGGGGGCATGGAGGCAGTATGCCCCAGTGGCAAAGCAAAAAATGGGACTTAGCATTATTGGAAATTTCCCAGGGATAGAACAGCTTCTGAAGACACCCAGTGGGAGGGGCTAAATGTATTAGGCAGTGTTTTCACCGGTGATATCATACCCGACTCAAGAGACGCATGCCAGCGTGGCGCTTATGAGACAAACTGATCTGTGTTTGTGACATTTTTCAGCAAGTGAGTGCAACCTGTTTTTATAGATTACTTTTTAATAAAAAATAGATTTACACTATGGGAGTATTCAATTGTTTGTTCCTTCACCCATGAGAAACATTGGGGCTTTATATAGCTTGGAGGCATAGAGAAAAGGAGGGGACATCCGAGGAGAACATACATATTTGGCTATTGGACATCTCAAGCGCACTTGATTTGTATTGATGATAATAGATGTATAAATGATGCGCTTGTTCAAACCCCCTTACATGGAAATACACAAAAAAACATTAAAAACCAAAAATTAAACCAATAAAATATTCACACAATTTAAATTGCTGAACAATGCCTAATCAGATGTGCACTATAATCATTTCAAGTTCAAAAATTGGGTTAAAAAATGCAAAAATTTGTGGAAGTCTAACTTAAGCATGCAGGAGCTCCTTCCAGCATAAGCCAGCCGTAACTAAATAACTAAATCTTAGATGAATAAGTAGCCTCCACCAGCTACCTTCAGGTGAAATGGCAACTCACCTCAGGAAATCACCATGAGGTCAAACAACGCTATTTAAATATACAATAATGGTCTTCATCTTCAGATGGCTTCCACCCAGTATGATCCGTATCACCAACAGTCCCTTATATGGGACTAACCCGATCCACATTTCTCTCCACTGGTCCCCCTGCAGGGGTTAACTAGATCTTTTTTTCTCATTTCATGTTTAGCTCAGGCCATAAAGAGAGATTCATAGCGCAATATAGCTAAAACATCCACATTTATTTTATAAGTAAAAAGATCCAATCACATTAAAACATCTTTCAACATCGCATATAAACATAAGACTTGATAAGTCACCTCCTAACTGCACTTCTAGGTATCATAGTCACTGGAAATTATGTCACTAGTAGAGTTGAGCGAACACCTGGATGTTCGGGTTCGGTGGATTCGGCCGAACTTCGGGAAAAAGTCCGGCTTCGGTACCGAACTTGACCCGAACTTTACCCCGAACCCCATTGAAGTCAATGGGGACCCAAACTTTTCGGCACAAAAATTACTGTAAAAAGGTCCTGGAGAGTGCTAGAGGGCTGCAAAATGATTTTAGAACAATAATCTGTCCCTTACAGCAACAGCAGGAACCTGACCCTATAGAACTAGAAGATGATTTTAGAACAATAATCTGTCCCTCTAAGCAGTAAACTCTACCTAGTCCAGTCAGATCGTTCTGTAATGCAGGATGAGATCTGCACTCTGTCCCTAAAAGCAGTGGTAGTAGTAATCTCTACCTATCTATCTATCTGCAATCTGTCCCTCACAGCACCGGCAGCATCCTCTCCCTACACTACCCAGAGAGCATGTGACATGCAGCACTAAGTGACTCCAGCTTATAAAGAGGCTGGGTCACATGATGCACTGGCCAATCACAGCCATGCCATTAGTAGGCATGGCTGTGATGGCTTCTAGGGGCAAACCAGTGAAACGCTTGTTGATTGGCTGCCCTGCAGCTATTCAACATGCGTAATCAAATACCCAAACCCAGAACCCGAACCCAAACTTTTTTTCAAATGTTCGGGTCCGGGTCACGGACACCCCAAAGTTCGGTACGGACCCGAACTTTAAAGTTCGGGTTCGCTCAACTCTAGTCACTAGCTCCACTGACTCACGTGACTTCAGGAATGTTCTTTTGGAAACCATTAGGAACGTATTAATATTTATTTTCATCACTTCTCTATTTCTTTGTACATAGCAGCGCATATGTATCTCAATGGGAAGTCGTGATGATGAAACGCATTAGGGCGTGACCACTTGGCTACCAGCACTACCAGCAGCTGTTATCTCAACCCAGGAATCACCGCGATCAAAGGCCACTGAGGAGCAGTAAGAGATTAACATGCTAGCTGAGCAGTTGGATATTTCGATTACATGCTTTGTTTTACTTGCTTCTTGTAAGTGCATATTAAAAAGAGGGGGAGTATGTTGTATGGAATAACATTTTAGGCGGAGTTATGCTATGAGCCCGTTTTTTTTAATATGAGAGAGAGCTGGATGGGAGGAAGATCATGCACATAGAGGATCCTCAGGGGAGAAAGGAACTGCATTTCAGGCGTATTATATACAGAGATCTGGTTCAGTCAGTTAAACCAGCAAAGGGAGAGGTTCTCACAAGGTGCAGTGACGGGGCTCATGGATTAAGTCTGGTGTTTGATCCCTATGAAATAATAGCTGTATGAACTATTTTAGGACACATATGGTGTTTCTTATCTTGGACTTTTAAAGGCACATGGGGTGGAATATACCCCAGGAGCGCTGTTAATGCTGTTATTATCAATAAGGATTTAAGGCATATAATATAAGTCACCCATATAGTACCCCTTACTCATTTACATGCAGGTTGGTATCAGGGACTCATAGGCAGGGGTATGTATCCCTAGAGTTAGGGGAGGGCGCAGTAGAGGTACATAATACCTCTTACTTATTTACATGGGGGGCCCCTAAATAGGGATACTATAGTATGTTCCCTAGGTATAGGTGAGGGTGTGATAATATGTGCATGAGTAGGGATTCATGTGAATGAGTAGTGGTAAACAGCACCCCTTACTCATTCACATGAAGGTTAGTATTGGGGTCCCATAAGCAGAGGTACTATGCACCTCTGAGGATTAAGGGATGGTATGGTATAGGTACATAGGACCTCTTACTCATTTACAGGGGGGGGCAGCTGAATAGGATTACTATGTATCCCTAGGTATAGGTGAGGAATGGTAATATGTGAAAGATTAGGGGTAAACCGTACCCCTTACTCATTCAAATGGAGGTTTGTATTGGTGTTCCATAAGCAGGGGTACTATGTACCCCGAGGGTTAAAGGATGGTGTGGTAGAGGTACATAGTACACCTTACTTATTTTCCGGGGGTGCCCTGAATAGGGATGCTATGTATCCCTGGTGTAGGTGAGGAATGGTAATATGTGCCATCCACCACACTGCCCCTAGCTACATCACCAATCTCATCCGCAGATATCACGCCAATCGTCCTCTACGCTCCTCCCAAGACCTCCTTCTCTCTAGCTCCCTTGTTACCTCCTCCCATGCTCTCCTACAGGACTTCTCCAGAGCCTCTCCCATCCTCTGGAACTCCCTGCCCCAGAATGTCCGGTCAGCCCCCACCCTGTCCGCCTTTAGGCGATCCTTGAAAACTCACTTATTCAGAGAAACCTACCCTACCTCCACCTAAGACCTGTGCTTGAGCCACCTCTATCAGATCATCTCCTGCAGCCATTACCTTTTGTACCACCTCCCCCTCCCTATAGATTGTAAGCTCTACGAGCAGGGCCCTCCTATTCCTTCTGTATTGAACTGTATTGTAATTGTACTGTGTCCCTTCTTTATTGTAAAGCGCTGCGCAAACTGTTGGTGCTATATAAATCCTGTATAATAATAATATGTGAATGAGTAGGGGTTCATGTAAAAGATTAGGGGTAAACAGTACCCTTAGACATTCACATGGAGGTTGGTAATGGGGGCCCATAAGTAGGAGTACACAGTACCCCTTACTCATTTACATGCGAGGTGAGATCAGGGGCCCATAATCAAGGGTACTATGTACCCCTAGGGTTAGGGGAGGGTGTGGTAGATGTACATAGTAGCTCTTACACATTTACATAGTTAGTCGGGTTTAAAAAAGACAAGTCCATCTAGTTCAACCAACAAAAAATAAAAAATAAATCATACAATCCCATATACACAATCCTATATACAAATCCTTCAAGAGGAAGGCAAAAAACCCCAGGAAAACATGATCCAATTTGCTCCAGCAGGGGAAAAAATCCTTCCTGATCCCCTGAGAGGCAATCCGATATTCCCTGGATCAACTTTACCTATAAATGTTAGTAGCCAGTTATATTATGTACATTTAGGAAAGAATCCAGGCCTTTTTTTAAGCAATCTACTGAGCTGACCAGAACCACCCCTGGAGGGAGTCTTTTCCAAATTTTCACAACTGTTACTGTGAATAAACCTTTCCGTACTTGGAGATGAAATCTCTTTTCCTCCAGACGTAAAGTGCCCTCTTGTCCTCTGTGATGACCTTAAAATAAATAACTCCACACCAAGTTCACTATATGGACCACTTATGTATTTGTACATGTTGATCATATCCCCCTTTAATCTCCTCTTCTCAAGAGAAAATAAATTCTGAGTCTCTAATTTACATGGGGGGGCCCTGAATAGGGATACTCTAGTAATAAAACAAGCACTATCCTCACCTTAAAAAAGGAGGACTCAGGCAAAGGGGGGAATGAACATGAATCGCTCCTGCAGGAAAATGTAGAAAAAGATTTCATCCTCTTCCCCGTGCAGCATTTTGGTCACGGACCAGATGGATTCTGATTGGTCAGCGCCATCACACTGATGGTGTAGACCAATCAGAATCCATCTAATCTATGCCAGAAAGGATGAAGGAGAAGAGAAAGGAGAGCAGGGATTTTGAAATTCCCAGGCTGCTGGAGTGGATGAGGGGGTGCTGACAACTCAGAAACCCACGATGTAAGTATTGCAGTGATGGGCGTGTGGTGGGTTGAGGAAGGTGTCCGGTGTTCACCTTTACAGATTTTTTGTAAATATGAACTAACCCTTTAACCGCTTGCCGACCACCTCACATAGGAGTATGGCAGCAGAGCGGCTCTCCTGTGCTGGATCACGTATCTAGTAAGTGATCTAGCACTTCCCAGCAGGGGTTGTGCACACACTGTGCAAGCTAATCAGCAGGTGCTTGGGTACAGTGTTGCATGACTGCACAATTGTCAGTGAATGTAACACAGCGCCAAAAGGTAAAAAATGGCCTGGTCATGAAGGGAGATAAATCTTCCGGATGGCAAGTGGTTAATGAAAAGAAGAATTGCAGTAGACAATCTGGTGCATCCAGTTTAAGATAACCCCAGCTCCCTGCAACCAAAAGGCCTGAAGAAGTGACAATTGTCCACCATTATCTGTACACATAGGGGGTATATGGGTTTTCTCTTGGGACTTTAAATGAGGCATGCTGAATCTGGAACTGATTTGTAAGTAACCCATGGATGGATACTTTTTCTCCCCCCTTTTTTATTTTTCAATCTTTTTTTGAGTTAATTATCAAACTATATTGGTACTTATAAGTTTTTGCATGCGCTCTTGAGGAAGTGGAGTGAATTCCATGAAACGCGTCAAGCTTTTTAGATGCAGTTATTATAATCATGTGTTTACAGTTCAGATTATTACGAACGTTTTGCAATCATTAATTATTTTAATAAATATTTTATGATATGGATTACAAATTAGCTCACAATAACTATACTTTATATTGCAATGTGCTATTCATAACATCAGTGTATATACAGTATCTCACAAAAGTGAGTACACCCCTCACATTTTTGTAAATATTTTATTATAGCTTTTCATGTGACAACACTGAGGAAATTACATTTTGCTACACTGTAAAGTAGTGAGTGTACAGCTTGCATAACAGTGTAAATTTGCTGTCCCCTCAAAATAACTCAACACAGACATTAATGTCTAAATCGCTGGCAACAAAAGTGAGTACACCCCTAAGTGAAAATGTCCAAATTGGGCCCAATTAGCAATTTTCCCTCCCCGGTGTCTTGTGACTCATTTGTGTTACAAGGTCTCAGGTGTGAATGGGGAGCAGGTGTGTTAAATTTGGTATCTCTCTCTTTCATGTAATTTCTTCATGTGAGGAGTGTACTCACTTTTGGGAGATATTGCATATTTCACAACATCTAAATCTGTGTCTGTAGTGCATGTTCAAACCTTAATAACATAAATAATAACATGTTACTGGATTTTTACTCCGGGAGTATTTAATGAGTTTGGACCATCTAGAGAAATTTGACATCAAAATTAACACTGGTAACCAGACCTGAACCTTGTACAGTAGGTTTTCCTACTTGTATCCTGGGTTTGGCACATTGCTGATCAGTTGGGCAGATTGTTGGGTGGAGCTGGGGAGGACACAGCTGTCATGGTACATATTGGTAGCAAAGTTAAAGGAAGATGGAGTATCCTAAAAAAAATATTTCCTGGACTTAGGGGCTATTTAAATAAAATGACCTCCATGGCAGTATTCCTAGTAATATTGTCTGTACCTCGAGCCAGACCAGAGAGGCAGCAGGAGCTGAGTGCAGGAAGGAAGGTTTTGGGTTCATGGAGAATGATTTTTCAGTTGGTTACCGGCTCTATAGCAGGGATAGACTTCACTTAAATAGGGAGGGTGCAGCTCTGTTGGGGGAGAAGATGGGCAAAAGGTTGAAGGAACTTTTAAATGAGGTGGTGGGTGCGAGAGATCAGAGGAAGCTGTAGACAGCAGTGAGCAAAGGTCAGAAGCTGCTACTGAGGCCCAGTGTTACTTTGATGTCAAATTTCAATTTAGTTTTAGTCATAGTCTTTTGACTAAAATGCCATTTAAGTTTTAGTCATATTTTAGTCATCTGAATTGTAGTTTTAGTCATATTTTTGTAGACTAAAATAGTTTAGTCGACAAAAAATATTTTCGTCAACTAAATTAACACTGCTGGGGGGGGGGCAATATTGGTAGTGTGACTATAGTATCTAAAACCAAGGCGCATAGGTTGGTAGAATCCTATTGCAGCCTCAGAACAAACAAGATGAAAATAATATGCATTGTACAAAATTAAATGGCATGTTCACAAATGCTAGAAGTTTAGTTAGAGAAAAGGAAGAACTGGAACTGCTGATACATGAGGAAGATTTAGACTTTATGGGTATATCAGAAAGCTGCTTTGAGAGGGCGTGTCTGGATGTGAACGGTGGAGGACGCTTCTGAGAGAGCTCCGGGTCATCCTTACCATAATCCTGCTCCAACACAATAGTTGAACTACAGCACACCATCAAACTGCTTGTCTCCAAATCTGATGACCTGGGCCTTACTAAGGGTGAGCAAGGGGATCAGCCAGCTGACTTTGCTGAAGAGTTCTTTAAAACCCTGCTGAGCTTCACAGACCTCTCTACGACCTACGTCGTCAAAGGTGCCCATCGAGTACCCACAGGCTGTCCTATCCCTTCTTGGTCCACTTCCTCAATTATAGGGATCGGGATAGAATCCTATCAGAGGCCCGCAAACCTCCTACTCTCCCCTACGGAGACTCCTCAATCCTACTTTTCCCGGATTTCTCTGCAGAGCTGCAACATAAGAGAAAGACCTTCAACGAGGTTGGCAAGCACTTGCGTGAGAAAAACATCAAATACAGTATGCTGTACCCCAGCCGACTCCAGGTCCCACATAATGGCTCGGTTCGCTTTTGTGATTCCCCGGCCGATGCAGATGACTGGCTGAACACCCAGTAGTGAAAGTTTACTAAACTACTGACACTTCAACACCATCTTCTCAGGGAAGTTCTCGCAGGAATCCCCTAACATGTATCCTGTTCTTCATATCTCTCAGTACTGGAGCCGATCTACATGCAATAGGCACCGGTTTTACTTCTACGCCCCCTACAAGTTACAGTCCAGTACACGTTATCCCACTGTAGCGCCGTTAACAGTTCCAACCTTGCCGCACCCTGTCACCCACTGGGTGAGTTTAACCACTTCCCGACCGCCTGCCGTGTTTTCACGGCGGCAGTGTGGTTGCTGTGTGCGAATCGCCGTAAAAAGACGGCGATCTGCGAATGGCCGCTAGGGGGCACGCACGCGCCCGCCGCAATCCTGAGGAGTGTGCCCGCGGCTCAGGGCGGACCCGATGTCCGCCGGCGAGCCGTGATGAGCGGCCACAGGCAAAGAACAGGGAACCGCCGATGTAAACACGGCGGTTCCCCATTCTGACAATGCAGGCATGGGTGATCTACTGATCCCTGTCACTGGGATCAGTTAGATCTCTCATGCCCATGGTAGCCCAACCCCCCCACAGTAAGAACACACCCAGGGAACATAGTTAACCCCTAGCTCCCCCCCAGGTTAACCCCTTCACTGCCAATGACATTTATACAGTAATCAGTGGACATTTAAATTTCTGATCGCTAAATAAATGTCATTGGTCCCAAAAAAGTGTCAAAAATGTCCGACATGTCCGCTGCAATATCGCAGTACCGCTAAAAATCGCAGATCGCCGCCATTACTAGTAAAAAATTGAAAAAAAATAAAAACCCCAGAAATGAATTCTCATCATCCGTAAACGCGGCCACTTTTGCGCAAACCAATCAATAAACGCCAATTGTGATTTTTTTTTATCATAAATATGAGGAAGAATATAAATCAGCCAAAACCGGTGAAAAAAATGTTTTTTTATATTTTTTTTTTGGATTTGAATTTTAGCAAAAAGTAAGAAAAATTTTTTTTTGCAAAATGGTCGCTCTTCTTTTGTTTATAGCGGCGATCAGAAATGACTCAGAGGCGATCAAATACCACCAAAAGAAAGCTCTATTTGTGGGAAAAAAGGACGCAAATTTTGTTTTGGGTGCAACATCGCACGACCGTGCAATTGTCAGTTAAATCGACGCAGTGCCGAATCACAAAAAGTGCTCTGGTCCTAAAGCTGGAAGACCTTGCGGTTGGTAAGTGGTTAACGGGCGAATTCCTGTTACCACTGGGAAGCACCATTCCCTCCAAACAAGCAATTCGTTTTTGACCTATATTCATGAAGAAACGCAGGTCAAAAGTGAAGATCTGCACTCTAGGGCTCTTCACATGAGATTAGTGAACAATTTCTTCCCCTTTTGTAAGTTTTTGGGACATAAACTTCTAGCCTGATTATGTTGGGGTCTTTGCTAGATAGTAGGGAATTAGTATTAGGTTTTTAGTTTTGCTCACGGTCTCTTCTGTGCTGATGGTTTCGTTTTATGCCTTCCATGCTACATAAATGTTATACTTTGTGGGGAAAAAGTATGCTTTCTTATGCTTGCTACCTACTTGCATTCTAACTCATACTTATGGCTATGTCTGTGGTTAAACTAGTCTCCTGGAATGTGCAGGGGCTCAATGATAAATTCAAATGTTCCTAACTATTTAAATTTCTAGCCTCACACAAGCCCCATATTCTTTTTTTGCAGGAGACCCACCTTACTGGCTCCCAAATTCTGGCCCTGCGTAGGGCCTGGGTGCGGCAAGCCTTTCATGCTACCCATTCCTCCTACTCCATACGGGTGTCTATCCTCATTAACAAGTCCCTACCATACAAAATTATTAAGGTTATTACGGATCCCAGGAGCAGATATATTATCTGTTTGTTGGAGTTACATTCCATGGTATGGACATTTATTAAAATATATTTGCCCCCCCAGTGGACTATGGGATTTTGTATACCATTTATGAAAAGGTATCCCCCCTTCTGGCTTCACTTATCGTCTTTGCTGGCGATTTCAACTCTATCCTTGACAATACTCTAGATTCCTCAAATCCTAATCATACAGCATCTGCGGAGCTAGCTGGATGGGCTGACACCTTTACTCTCCAGGAGTTGTGGAGGTGGAAACATGCTGAAACAAAAATATTCTCTCATTTATCATCCACACATAGATCTGGTTCTAGGATCGAACTTGCCTTTGGCGACTCAAAAATAATAGCTAGACTTTCAGGGGCCTCGTACCTCCCAGCAGGATTATCAGGCCATGCCCCACTCGAGTTGTGCTTCCTGATGGGAGATCAGAGAGACTCCAGTATTTAGAGACTGGCTCCTAGATGGATCCAGGATAAGAGTGTGTCTGAAATCATATCTCCACAACTGGATTCCTACTGGTCCATTAACGAAGACACCTCTTTGCCTGGGCTGGTGTGGGATACCTTTAAGGCTACCATTAGAGGGAACTACATAGCAGCTATTAAAGCAGTGAGGTCAGACCTCAAGGAGACCACTGCTCGGCTCGAGTCTCAAGAGGCAGATGCGTCTGCGGCTTTTGCTGAACAGTCTTCTCAAGATAATTATCTTTGCCTGGCTCAGGCTCTACATTTTACCTCCCTGACACCGACTGATGCCAGAGTGTTGGCCGGGAGACTGTTTAAGTCTGGGGGAAAAAACGTCCGGCTGTTGGCCAACTTGGTGGCAGAACCCCAGTATCAGACTCTAATCCCTGAGTTATTATCTAACCAGGGTGACCATATAGATGATCCCAGGGGCATTCTTCAAGAATTATGTGCCTTCTTTAGGGGGCTCTATGGGCAACCACAATGTCCTACCCCCGACACTATTTTAACTGACTTGCAGGATTTGACACTACCGATTTTGTCAGAGGAGGAGATTGGTACGTGCCAATTTCAACCCTTGAGGTGGAGTCTGCTATCGCCTCACTCCCTCCTTCCAAGACCCCTGGCCTGGATGGTCTCCCCGGGGACTGGTATAAACAATACATGACAAAATTCGCCCCCAGACTCCAAAAGTTATATTCCAATTGCTTTGTCTCGGGTTCCTTGCCGCCCTCAATGTATAACACACGTGTAGTACTTCTCCCCAAACCTGGTAAGGACCTGAGGCTCTGCACTTCATACAGGCCCATCTCATTGCTCAATTATGACCTCAAGATTTTTGCTAAGATACTTGCAAATAGATTAGTGAAGGTGCTCCCTGGGCTGATTGATATCAACCAAACAGGCTTTATGGCAGGTAAATCTACTGACATAAACCTCAGGTGTGTCTTTACCCACTTACAGCTCCCACCCCCCTCATCCCAGACCCGGGTATTGGTTGCTTTTGATATATAGAAAAAGCATTTGATATGGTGACATGGGGATATATGCAGGAAACTTTAAAAACTTTTGGCTTCAGCCCTTCCTTTTGTAAATGGATTGAGATTTTGTATGGGTCTCCAACTGCACAGGTTAATTATTGAACGGGGCACGAGGCCGGGCTGCTCCCTCTCGCCGTTTCTATTCTCCCTTGCCATGAAGCCTTTGGCGGCGGCCTTGCAGCATTCAGAGTCGGTGAGAGGTATTGGGGTGGGCACCATTACGGAAAAACTAGCTTTGTATGCTGATGATTTGCTAATGTCTCTCAGTGATCCGGGACCCTCACTATCAGCAGCTTTGGAGATTATTGCCAACTTCTCTGTTTTGTCAGGCTTGAACATTACTTGGAGTAAATCCCAAATAATGTCCATTGACCAACAAACCCCTGGACATGTGAATGCCTCAACTACTCTACAGTGGGCCCCCTCCATCCGCTACTTAGGTATCACCATCACCCCTAAAGTCTCTGACTATATCACACTAAATCTCCATCCCCTGTTCACACACCTCAAGCAGCGACTCAGGGCCTGGGATAACCTCCCCCTTTCTCTCATAGGCAGAATTAATCTCGTTAAAATAAAGATTCTTCCAATCTTTCTATACGCCCTGAGGCACACCCCAGTCTGGATTCCTAAGACATTTTTCCAACAATTTGATTCAATTATTTTTCCTTTTGCTATGGAGGGCTAAACCTTCTAGGCTAAATAAATCCATACTTAAATGGCCTTGGTTGGAGGGGGGTCTGGTCTGTCCTGATCTCCAGAAATACTTCTTTCCGTAAACATTTTATTTAGATTTTATCAGCATAGAGAAATATCCATACAGAAATGCATGTACATTTGTGCTTAAGGTAGATCTACATAACAGTCTATCATACATATAATATAAAGGGTATAATAAAAATCTGACCAAAATGTCTAGTAAGTAACTAATACATAAAGAGGCCTGGCTATCTCAGTCTCCATTGTGACAAAGGTGCACTCCGAGTTCCTACTTTTGTCCGTAATTACAGATTTTAATTTATATAGAAGCCAATGGAGGGGAGCTAAGGTTAGGCCATCCCAATGGACAGATGGTTTTATTTGGTTAGCAAGAGGCCCCTAATCGCACTAGAAAGGTGAAAGGGAAAAGGGGGAAAGAATGGCACAGCAAAGACAGAGAGAAAGAGAGAAGAGAAAAAAAGGGGGGCAGGAGTGAGGGGAGGGGGGATTTAGGGGGAGGAGGGTGCTGGGACTCCACCAACAACCCTCTCCACCGATCACCAGCCCCGGTTTCCATAAGATCTGGTACCTATATCAACATGTGTTAAATACATGGTAGTGGGCCAGTCAGGTCTTTACCTGCATTAATGTCTGGTATTCTTGGGATTGACGATATTCGAACCATGGTGTCCACATGCTGGAGAAGTGAGTGATATTATCTTGGGCTGTGTGGAATTAGCTCCTCCATGGTTTCTATGTGGTTTAGGCGGTAGACCCACTCCTTCAATGAAGGTATGGTTGTGGACCTCCAATGTTTCGGTATACACAACCTCGCAGCAATGACCATATGCATGGATAACGATTTAAAAAACGTTTTTTTCGGAATTTTGGAAAGATGTAGAAGAAATTGCGCCTGTGGAAACTCTATTTGGATTGACGTTATCTTCAAGATCATGTCATATATCATAAGCCAATAAGGCTGGATCAGGGGACATTGCCACCATATGTGCATAAATGTTCGTTTTTCTTTCCCACACCTCCAACATGTTTCCGGAAGTGATGGCATAAATTTGTGAATCACATCATGGTTCTGCACCACTTAGTTTTCAGTTTGTATCCATTCTCCTGGGTGTTAACGTTTAGTGAACCCTTATGTAAATGCAGATATATGCAATCCCATTTAGCCTCGTCAAGCTCCATGTCAAGTGCCCTCTCCCAGAAGTCATGTTCAGTTTGCATAAGGGTGCGTGCGTTTTTAAACATTGAGGAGTATAAGGCTGAGACCACGCGATTCTGGGGAGCAGCACTTGCGCATAGAGCTTCAAATACTGTAGGGGGTCTTGTCAATTGGCCTTTGTGTAAAAGGCTTGTCTAAGAAATGCTTAATTTGAATATAAGTCCATGAGGGAAATGTGGATGTTTTAGAAATTTCTGCTAGTTCACTTTGGCGCTTAAACCTCTCTCTCTCTCTTGGCCTGCATTTCCGCATAAGGCCACTCCGCTTTCAAAAAAGATTTGGACATACCTGGTGGGAAGGCCGGGTTACCTTTAAGAGGGGTTATGGGGCAAAGTTCCTCTGTTATGTAGTATGCTTTGCATGCCCTCCTAAAGACCTGCAAAGTAGTTCCGATTAAAGGGTGTGCTTCCAAAGAGACTGGGATGTCTGTCTGGGGGAACCAAGGTATAATTCCCAGGTCCACCCCGGCAATTTGATGCTCTAACATGACCCACCCTTTATAACGAGCATGTATTTTCCAGTCAATGTTTCGAGATAGATGTATTGCATAGTGGTATCGTTGTATATCAGGTAGGCCTATTCCTCTGTCCGGTTTAGGTAGCACTAGTTTGTTCCATCCTATGTGTGCTGTTTTGCCCCCCCCCCCATAAAAAAGTTCTACATATTCTCTTGTACGTCGCAAAAGAAGAGGATGGTAGCGGAATGGGTAGGGTCTGAAATTTATACAGTAGGCGTGGGAGGACCTTCATTTTTATAAGGGAGGCCCGACCAAACCATGAGATGGTGGGGGTGTCCCATCGTTTAAGGCCTTGTTGGATATTGTTTAGCTTTGCTAAAAAGTTCTTTTTACATAGATCCTCAGAGTTTCCCGTTAACTGTATACTCAGGTACAGTATGTGATGGCATCCTCCTTCCACCGGAAGGCAAAGTTGGCTTGGCACTGTTGTACAATGTTCCTTGATAAAGAAATGTTTAGAGCAAAGGATTTTGAATAATTAATTTATAAGTTTGAAATTTGTTTGATTTTTTTCTAGCACCTCTAAGACATTAGGTAAGGTTCCAGAAATACTTCTTTGCTGCCCTGCTTAATCTTGCCCATAATTGGGTGATCTCTGATGACTCCAATTCTGCTGTGGTACTGAAAGCGGCCATCTGAATCACCGAGAAACCTTCTGTATAGAGGCAATAATGTACAATTCTATCTCACTGTATCAATGAAGGCGGTAGTCAAGGTATGGCAATTGCTTGTATGCAAGAAGCAACCCGATTCTCATACATGGTCTCCTGATACCCCCCCCCCCCCCTTGGCTCAGCCCTCGGCTCCCAGAGTTTCTTACTGTCCCCGATCCGGGCTCCTGGGCCTCGAAGGGAGTCAAGAGACTAGAGCACCTGGACCTTAATGGTAGCCTCCCTTCCTTTGACTCATTTAAAGTGGTAGTAAACCCATCCATTTAATAGTTTAAATACCAGTTACAATGTAACACTCCCATTGGTTGTGCTCTAAACCAAACTGTCAAACCAACCAATGGCTGGTGTCATAGCTGATCACATGTGCAGCATCATGGCAGGTGTAGATTAAACAGAGGCCAAGATGGCAGCTTCCTTGGCTGAAAATGATAGGAGGGTTTACTACCACTTTAAAGAACGTTTTGGGCTCTCAAACAGAAATTTTTTCAAATATTTACAAATTCGCCACACATTCAACTCCCAGTTCGACTCCGGTTTCTCTGCTCCTGCTCCGGTCAAACCTGGAGTCCACACTAAAATATGAGACTATGTCCAAACCGACATCTACAATTTACAGGGTTCTTTTACACTCAGTCCACCTTGGGCTAGAGACTCTATTCAACAAATAGTGCTGTGAGTTCCCGGAGCTGGATGCTGAGTATTGGGAGGAGATCTGGAAATACCCATTTCTGCAGTTGGTGTCAGCCAGAGACCACCTAATCCAATTTAAAATTGTACATTGGGTGTATACGCCACTGCTTAAGCTATCCAAGATTTTTCCAAACTCCAGCATGGCCTGTTGGAAATGCGGGAGCACTGGAGCTGACGTCAACCACATGTTCTGGTCATGCCCGGAGATTCGGACCTTCTGGGTAGGGGTCACCGAATTTATCACATCTCTCATTAATGTCTCATTTCCCTTGAGGGTGGAGGTCTGTTTGTTGGGCTTGGTGGGCTCCTTGGCTCAACGCCGGGCAACCAGATCTCTTATAGGTCTCTTATTATTTAATGCCAGAAAAATTATACTTCTCAAATGGAAACAGGTGGCAGCCCCATCTCTTGGCTCCTGGAAAACACTGGTTAACTCTGTTGTACCATTTTATAAAACGACTTATATTGCCAGATGTCACCGGCTGCACGCAGTCTACATATCTCCTAAACACTGCATGTTTAGGAGAAATTCACTGTACCTAGAGTGAATTAAGAGGATTAAGAGGAAACCAATCTCCTCTCACAGTTAGAATAGGCAGCGCAATGTTATTATGGGGGACTTCAATTATGTGGATATTGACTGGGCAGACGGAACTGCTCAGTCATCCAAGGCTTGTCATTTCTTAGATGTCTTTTCAAGACAATTTCAATTGGTGGAGGCCCCAACTACAAATAATGCTCTGCTAGACTTACTGAAAGGTTCCCCAACCTGACCTAATTACAAATAACACAGATCTCAATGCAGGTGTGGAAGTAAGCAGTGAAGGGACAAGGTCATTCGGTTCCCAGGTCGAAGATGGCAAACTACGCCCCCCCTGCTGTGAAATGTGGGAGTGGCTTAAATTGCACTACATATTGGGCATGGCTTAACCACTTCAGCCCCGGAAGGATTTCACACTTTAGGACCAGAGCACTTTTTGTGATTCGGCACTGCGTCGCTTTAACTGACAATTGCGCGGTCATGTGGCGTTGTACCCAAACTAAATTTGCATCCTTTTTTTCCCACAAATCAAGCTTTCTTTTGGGGGTATTTGATCCCCTCTGCGTCATTTCTGATCACCGCTATAAACATAAGAAGAGCGACAATTTAGCAAAAAATTCCAAATTTCTTACTTTTTGCAAAAATACAAATCCAAAAAAAAATATAAAAAAACATTTTTTTCATCGTTTTTGTCCGATTTATATTCTTCCTCATATTTTTGGTAAAAAAAATCGCAATCAGCGTTTATTGATTGGTTTGCGCAAAAGTTGCCGCGTTTACGGATGATGAGAATTAATTTCTGGGGTTTTTAATTTTTTTTATTTTTTACTAGTAGTGGCGGCGATCTGCGATTTTTAGCGGTACTGTGATATTGCGGCGGACATGTCGGACCATTTTGACACTTTTTTTGGGACCATTGGCATTTATACAGCGATCAGTGCTATAAAAATGCACTGATTACTGTGTAAATGCCATTGGCAGTGAAGGGGTTAACCTGCAGGGGGTGCTCTAAGGGTTAACTGTGTTCCCTGGGCGTGTTCTAACTGTGTGTGGGCTGCCCTAGCTGGGGAAGGGAAGTGATTACAGCTTCCATGTAGAGGAAGGCTGTGATCACAGCCCTTCCCCCTCTCACAGAACGGAGGTCCGTGTTTACATACACGGACCTCCGTTCTCTCGCTGCGGGGGGGCCATCGCGGGTAGCCGGCGGAGATCGAGTCCGCCCTACCCGTTCCCTGGCCCCCCCCCCCCCGAACACAGTGAGTGCAATATTAATTATCACGGCCGCCTTCAGGTGACGGCGGTTTGCAATAACGAGCCACCTTGTCGCCGTCACGCTGCGGCGGGCGGTCGGCAAGTGGTTAAAGGAGGTGTGGTTTAATAGTCTAAGATGACTTACATAGTGCAGAATGCAGTTTTGTTAAAAAGGGAATGTACCGTGTGAAGTATACGGCGGCAGGTAGTATGTGCAAGAGAGGAGTGTGGAGTGTATGGAGATGGGTAGTATGTGCAAGAGAGGAGTGTGGAGTGTATGGAGATAGGTAGAATGTGAAGGAGAGGAGTGTATAGTGCATGGAGGTGGGTAGTATGTGCAGGAGAGGAGTGCTGAGTGTATGAAGATGGGTATAATGTGTACGTGAGGAGTGTGGAGTGTACAGCGGCGGGTAGTATGTGCAGGATGGTGTCAGTAGAGCAGTGGGCGGTGTCAGTAGTTCTTTATTTATAGTAATCTTTTTTATTTAGTTTTTTACAATTTGTTTTTTTTTGTATTTTTTTTTTTTCATTTTTTCAAAATGCTTTTTGGGGGCCAGTGGATTGTGTAGGGCAGTAGAATTTTTTAAATTTTCATTATTTTTTACAATTTTATTTTTTTTAATTATTCTTACAATTTATTTTTGTATTTTTTGTTTTCCACAATGATTGGGGGTGAGGGGCTGTGTGGGTATCAGGAGAGCAGTGGAAGGTGTCAGTGTTTTTTTGTTTTTATTATTTTATCTATTATTTTTTATGGTTTTATTTTTTAAAAAATTAAATATTAGGGGGTGGGGGGTATATGGTAGTGGACATTGTCAGTAGGGCAGTGGACAGTGTCCGTAGGGCAGTGGAGGGTGTCAGTAGTTTTTTTTTTATTTTTACGTATTGATTTTTTTACAATTTAATTTGTTTATAATTTTTTTCACAAAGCTTTTTGAGGGGTAGGGCAAGGGTAGTGGTGTCAGTAGTTTTTTATTTTATTATTTTTTTTACAATTTAATTTTTTATAATTTTTTTACAGTTTAATTTTTTTAGTAGTTATTGTTTTTTTTTTTTCTTATCTGCCCTGTTGGTGGGCTTTGGTGAGATATTAGGGGTCTAAACAGACCCCTGACATCTCCCCATTAAGACAGAGAAAGGGATTGAGGACACGGGTTTCCCAGTCCCTTTATCAGCACTGAAGATGAATGAAGAGGAGACAGAGGCACCTCTCCATTCATAAACTGAAGCAGAGTAATCACAGATTACTCTGCTCTGTTATCAGAGGACACAGGAGAGAGCGATTGCTCTGTGTCCAATTTAAAAAGGGAAGGGATCGCTAAATGACATATTTACCGGTCCCTCCCTCCAATCTGACACACCGCCCCTCCCCCCACACGTGCAGTCGGCGGGAGAGAAGGGAAGCTGGCTGCAGGAGACGAGGGGGGGCAGAAAAGGAGGACAGGGGCTGGAGGAGAATGGAGAAGGGCAGAGGAGCAGGACATTGAACCGGAGGAGAATGGAGGGGGCAGAGGACATAGAGCCAGAGGAGAACGGAGGGGGCCAGGCTGGACTGGGACAAAAATTTGGGGAGAACCTTTGGGAAAAATTGAGGATGGAAAAGCATCTGGGGGTCCTAGTAGATCACACACTTAACAATAGCATACAATGCCAAGCTGCAGCAAGAAAAGCTAATAGACTGTTAGCATGCATTAAAAATGTGTCAGGAAAAGTTTCACCTGCTGGTGGCATTGTGGCTCCTGGATCCATAGACTGCAGTTCCAGTGTCCACCAGCGGGTGTCTCCCAGCCACCAGAAGCTCATTAGTCATCACCTGATGCTCATTGCAGGAAGGATATTTAAACCCTGTCTGTCATGTGCAGATTGTCTTGGTGTTTTGGTCTCCATGTGCCCCTGACCTGTGTATCCTGTATCCTGTACTTGTTCTGTCCTGTCTCCTGTTCCCTGTTCCTGCCCTGTCTTGCCCCCAGCTCCCTCTGACTGATCTCTTGTGTATGATCCGGGCTTAGTTACATTTACGGTTTGGCATTTCCCTATCTGCTGTATATACTTTGTTTAGGCAGTTATTCTTTGTGTTTCACTATTTGGTTATTTGGCTTGTTTTACACTGTTTGGTATGTTGGAGGTGCATTTACATCTTTGTCTAATTATCTTTTAAATACATTATATTATTTTACACTACTTGTGCCTCCTTGCATTCTCTGTTGCAGCTCACACATCTCTGGTCACACCAGTTTCTGACAAAATGGTATTTACTCCAGAGATAAAACGATAATTCTACCAATTTATAAACCTCTGGTTGGGCCACATCTTGAGTATGCTGTCCAGTTCTGGTCACCAATCCTCAGAGAGGATGTGCTGGGACTGGAGAGAGTTCAGAGAAAGGCAACAAAGCTAATAAGGGGGCTGGAGGACCTCAGTTATGATGGATGACTACAATGATGAATAGCTACAAACATTAATTGTATTCTCCATGGAGAAGAGACACTTAAAAGAGAAATATGGAAATAAAAAAAAAAACATTTATACTCACCTAGGTAGATGCAGCATTTGTCCGATTCTAGTATAGTGAGAAAACTATTCGGTATTAAAGTCACTTAAGGTGGTAGTAAACCCTCCTATCATTTTCAGCCAAGGAAGCTGCCATCTTGGCCTCTGTTTAATCTACAACTGCCATGATGCTGCACATGTGATCAGCTATGACACCAGCCATTGGATGGTTTGACAGTATGGTTTAGAGCACAACCAATGGGAGTGTTACAATTCCGTCACATGCCGGAAATGTGACTGGTTTTTAACCTGTTAAATGCATGGGTTTGCTACCGCTTTAAGAAGACCCACGGACACTTAAATTTGAATGGGCAGCGGTTTAAAGTAGAACTATTGGCAATTTTTTTTCTCATTTTGGATAGAGTGAGGGTATAACCCCCTGTCAGATTTTTTCTGCCATCTGTGGCCCTTTGCAGAGATTTCCCATCACTTCCTATCACCAGAACTAGTATGCCCATTGGAGGATTTCCCCTCTATTACTTTTTTGAGGACAGCCCAAAATTTGGGATTTTTTTTTCTTTCGCTTTCAATGATAATGGTAAACAGGCCAACTAGAGAGGGTGAATCTCTTTAACTGGGGCACAGGAAGCAACAAAAACTGACATGTATTCTAATCCCTCTCCACTCTATCCAAAACTAAAAAAAAAGTTTGCCTTTATTTATTCTTCAACCTTAAACTGTGTACTTCACTATTACAGTGGTAAGGATGTGGAACTCTCTTCCACAGCTGGTGGCATCAGTGGAAAGTGTTGATCATTTCAAATAAAGTTTAGATGGGCATCTGAGCGAGAACAATGTACAGGGATATGGGAAATGGAGGTGACATAAACACGCACACCCACACAGGTTGAACTGGAGGACTGGTGCCTTTACTCAACCTTATCAACTATGTAACTACATACGATGGAATCCAATCAAAATCTGTGCGCAACCTGAAGTTTACGCCTTGTCTTTTTTTCATTTTATAAAACTCAGCAGTCAATTTATCATTGCCAGGTAGGTTGAAGTCCACCATTACTCAACGATGGGCTGAGATTTTTTAGGCCTTATTCAAATGGCCAAACTGGCTGCGGTCCAGCAAATATAGCTCTAATCACAGTGCTGTCCCACAGTTTACTTCTAATATGCCTGAAAAATTCTTAAATGCAATAGTGAAAAATATCAGAACCGGAAAAGTGCTTTCCTAATCTAATATATGCCCATATACACTATATTACCAAAAGTATTGGGACACCTGTCTTTACACGCACATGAACTTTAATGGCATCCCAGTCTTAGTCTGTAGGGTTCAAAATTGAGTTGGCCCACCGTTTGCAGCTATGACAGCTTCAACTCTTCTGGGAAGGCTGTCCACAAGGGTTAGGAGTGTCTATGGGAATGTTTGACCATTCTTCCAGAAGCGCATTTGTGAGGTCAGGCACTGATGATGGACAGGAAGGCCTGGCTCATAGTTTCTGCTCTAATTCATCCCAAAGGTCAGGACTCTGTGCAGGCCAGTCAAGTTCCTCCACCCCAAACTCGCTCATCCATGTCTTTATGGACTTTGCTTTGTGCACTAACAAAAACAAGAAACAAATTGGAGGAATGAATAAGTGTATGACCAGATAGGTCCAATGTATTCCCGAGAAGACAAAATCTGGTACTTAAAAAAGACGCCATGTACCCCTTTTGGATTGATGCGGACACAACTGGTTTTTATAAAAAAAATTTTACCATTTTATTACAAAGTTAAAAAGTTCTACATGACATAATAGACGTAAGGAGACAAGCATAACACGTAAAAAGACCACATAAGCCAATGAACATATATGTATACCCAACATGCATGTGAAAAAATTTCCGTGGGCGTCCCCAATCAAGTGGGGTTAGGACTGGTCCAGGGCTGTATCACACGTGCAGACCTAACATGTTTCGGACTCCCATGAGTCCTTCTTCAGAGGTATAAGCAATTGATTGGATATAGTTTTCTACAAAACAAGAATATACACATTACTTGCTGTAGTAGTACCCATTTATCTTGCATTATCATAGTAGTTAGCCATTTCATGTTTGAAAGATACATTTTAAGGAGAATCATATGGTGTACTTACAGATCATTAAAGACCTTGCTTCCACCAGGTTCATTCCCATCTACAGGTCTCTCCTGCCTCAGAATGAAACCAGCCGAAAGGGGGGAGCACTGAGCCTCCAAAAAAGATGTCCCGGATAGACTGAGGTTTTGGTATGTGGATAGTGAAGAGGGAGGGAGGGACGGAGACACCCACAGATCCGCAGACAAGTATCCTTCAGCATAGGAGCTAGATGCTCCTGCTGTTAGTCTTCCAGACACATCATGTATGTGTACATGTATTGGGTTCTCATAAGCTATAATGTAGCTGTATGTAAGTGAGAAAAAAGAAAAATAAGTAACCAGGGCATTCAATAGCTTTAGCTGTAAGGACATATTAATTTGCAAGACCGTATAGTCTATGCACAGGGGGGAAGGTAAGAAAAAAAAAAAGTGTGGGGGGGAGGGGATCGTGGATGTTACTCCCAGTAAGCCCCCTAGTAAGCCCCTTCCTTTTCCCCAGAGTAAGCCTTACAAAGGAGTACAATATTGTAGATAGTAAGCATGCCTTGTCTTCATAGGAGTAGCATCTGATCCTGCCTGTGGGAGATGCACACTAGCAAGGGGATTCAGCATTGTGTATTGGCCCTATGTGCTACTCACTCACCTGAAATGGCAAGTGGATGCAGCTGTGTCATGGAAGCTGCCCAATCGGCATGCTTGTCAGTGATCGCCAAGTATGGGTTTAAGGATCCCCCGACGATATGGTGCGGGCCCACCCAGAGAGGGCGGAGCCACATCCCGCATCACACCACCACGACGTGCATAGGGTCCCTTCCCTGCGCCTCATGATGGAGTGCAAACATGAAGTGAGCCTCGATAATCATGGCCCTTAGGACCCACAGAGGAGCCCAACCGGTGCCCCGGCATGAGACGGGGCACGGTGGAGGGCCCATGTGCGCCGCGCTGCGGAGTAAATTGCTGTGTCACAAACTTTTCTCCATTCGGGAGAACAAAGTTTTTCCATGTATCCATAAATTTACAATAGCCACATTTACCACAGGTAAAAGTTCCTCGCCGATGGGCTTGTTGGACACACTTCCAAACAACGGGATTCATACAAACTTCTTATGCACTCTCACTGAGATCGCACAACAGAGGCACACAACAGCTCTTCTAATGCAAACATAGGCTATAATGTTAGCTTCCTGAAAGACCTTGGCCCTGCAACAAAACCCTCAAACAGGATCGTCTAACCTCCCTGCCCCAAAGCACCATAGGCACTTATACCCTTGCTTGGAACCCTTGCCGACTGCAACCCTCCCACTCATTATCTGACAGAGGGCTTCTTTAACTGAGAATCTACAATCAATCCCCTCACTTCGAGGAAGCCCCTCCCTCGGTGGATCGCCCCCTACCCGCCCTACCTTTGCCTACCTTCCTATCCCCCTCCCCTACCCACCTCACCCCTCCCCTGTAACTCACCTCTAATTCCACCTTTGCCTAGGAAGGACCTCCTGGGATAAAGCTCCCTTGTTCACGCTGGCCATGGCATTGCTTATATACACCTTCCTAGGTTTGAGAACTTAACTCCTTAGCCACAAGGAGAGCCCTCAAGACCAACAAGACTATAATACTCAATTTATGCTATAATAAGGTGAAATACCAGATGTGCATTCTGCTATTTAATTGCTTATAAGTAGTGTTGAGCGAACCCGGACTGTAACGTTCGGGTCCGTACCGAACTTTAGGGTGTCCGTGGCACGGACCCGGACCCGGACATTTCAAAAATCGTTCGGGTTCAGTCCGGGGTTCTGCTATTTTACTCCACGTGTTGAGAAGCTGCAGGGCAGCCAATCAACAAGCGTTTCACTGGTTTGCCCTTAGAAGCCATCACAGCCATGCCTACTAATGGCATGGCTGTGATTGGCCGGTGCATCATGTGACCCAGCCTCTTTATAAGCTGGAGTCACAGTGCTGCAGTCACATGCTCCTTGGGTTAGTGTAGGGAAAGGTAGCTGACGGCGTGAGGGACAGATTTTAGCCATTTTAAGACCTGATCCTGCATCCTGAGATAGATTACTTTACTACTGCTGTCTGTGCTGTTGCTCTGAGGACAGATAGCAGAAATTAGAGATTTCACATACCGCTGCTTTGAGTTGCAGATCAAGCTCTGCATAGAACAACGATCGCTACGATCGTGCTCTACGATCAGATTGTTGGGGGAATTTGAGATTTCAAATACCGCTGCTTAGAGTTGGAGATTTG
>BLSH010244107.1:660489-685926 GCA_018402905.1 Glandirana rugosa
TTACATGTAAGTAGAGTACCTTCCTACCGTCGTAATCTGTCCTTCTGTAAAACGTACCGCTCGTGTCCCTCATTTTAGTAAAAGACGTTTTCTGTAAATTATCTCTGTAAGGCCATTCGTTAACTTGTTTACCTAGATTATATTGTCTAGCAGGGGGTTATATGCTAAGGTGAGGAAGGCCCCCTGGGAGGGGCCAACCTATGCTTTTGTTTTATTTTGCCTAGTCTACTCCTAGTGATATGAGCATAAACTACACTTGTCTAATGAAGGGCTGCGTCTGTCAGTGAACTCAGAGAAAAGGATTTTACGGTAAGTTATAATAAAATCCCTTTTTTTGGAGAATAAAGATATCATTTATTGTCACTTTAAAGCTTTACCACATCACTCAAACTACCGGCGACTTTCACAGTAAGGATGGTAACTGACACTGATTGGGAATATTTTTTTGGTTATCGCTCATTCTTGGTGCAGCAGATATAATAAAACACTTTTATTTTAATCTCCATTTTGTTATAACGCTGCTTGTTAAGCACTTCTATTACCTGTTATTAGATCCATTTGTTCAATTGCTTACCGGAATGTCTCTATTAAATGTCTTTTGCAGAAAATGATTTTACTCCCTGTGCTCGCCATGCAAAATGTCTTCCTGTCTAATGCTGCCATCCTTCCATGAGATGAATGTACATTTACGATGATCTCTGCTTATCGCGCTATGTAATTATGCCAATATCCTACATGGATTATAGACAAAGTCACCGTTTATTGGGTTATTGCCTGGCTGTGCCGGAATAGATGGGATTTGTTATCAATTTCAGCCGGATGCAGAAGGTCGTTTTGGCTAAAGAGTTCTCTGGATTTGCTTTGGGTACAGTCAAATGGGGAGGGAGTGTTGCTGCTCCTTACTTTGTTGCTACAGTCTTATCCAGATTTTGTGTTAGGTCTACCAGAAAAAGGAATCTATCCTCTTCCATACCAATGACACTTTTTGTTTTCATGTAACAATCTGTATTTTTTGCTAGAAAATGATTTAGAACTCTCCCAAACATTAAAGTAGATAGAGGCCCTAGAGAATAAATTGATGGGTGTTGCGATTTTTTATATTATATGGTATTTGCGCAATTTTTTTGGGAAATACACTTTTTTGAATTTTAATGCAAAAAAACACAGGGATGGGGGTGCTTTTTTAAATTTTTACACCATTGCTTTAATTTTTTTTTATCACTTTTATTGCTGTCACAAGGAATAGGCATGTGACAGGTACTCTTTATGGAGAGATGTGAGGTCTATAAGACCCCTAATCCCCCCTCAGCATTCAAAACACCAAGATGGTTGTTTTCATTTTTACAAATGATGCCGTTGACATCTGGGTAAACCAGAAGTGAAGTCAGGTCATCGCTTCCGGGTTACCATAGTCAATCAAAGCAAATCGGGGCTTTGTTCAGATCTCTGACCAGCATGGACTGGTCGCTCAGGTCTCCCAGTGGGACGGGAGAGCAAAAGAAAGCTGCGGAAGGAAGTTAGACGCTAGGATTGCTTTTACAAGAGAGCCGACCGCTGGCACTAAAATGTTGGTTATAGCTGTGTGTGGTCATCCAATTTTCTTGTATAGTCACTCCAGGACCCTCTAAAATGTTTTGCCCACTATGGGCTTAATCATAGAGGCCTCTACAATTAAGCTCCTACTTTATGAAACATGTTAGAGGGGGTTCTCCCATAGGTGGGAGACCAAGCTGAAGCCATTTTTTGCTAAGAGAAGTTTTCTATACACCAAGGTAGTGTGGGAATGGGTTACATTTTGTTGTAACCTGCATCCATTGCTATAAGACCTAAAGCAAGAATGATGTGGACTGCTGACAATGCTGGTCAGGCTAGGCCAGGGGTCTCCTAGAGTGAACCTTAGAAGGGCGAGGCTTAGGCATTCCACCCAATACAGCGAGTACGCTGACAGAGCTTGTCCCCATAGCATCCCAGTAGTTCTAGGGAACCATCCCTGGGTCCAGGCATGAATCCGTTAAAGAGACCATGCACTCCCACACCACATGGTAGCTTAAAATGTGGATGACATGCAGCCCAGCACCCGGCTCCCATTACATTATAGATAGTCATGCATCATTTCAAAAGACAGTCAGCTATGGCAGCCTATTATCTCTCTGATGACTGGATTTCTTTAACATACCAGAATTTAGGACTATGGTAATGAGCCAGCACAAACATACAAGCCCTGTGCATACTGTGCACCTGTTTGGATCTCACCTAAAAAAGTTTGGTGCTGCAAAACCATGGCACTACCCATTGGTCTGCCTTTTAATTTTCCTTTATGACACAATGAAAGTATGGGAAAAAATGTTGGAACTCAAAGGCTGGAGTTATGCCATTGGTTTCATACATGCCAAAAAGGTGACATTGCAGCAGCTCGCAGTTCAGCAAGAAAAACAAGGGGCGGCGTGGAAATTCCAATTAATGACAAGTTTTCAGCACAGCTCTGTGTCTCTGTAATTACTGGCTGCGTTGTAGAACTCTTGATTAAATTCTTGGATTTTTTTAATGTTCAGTAAACAGCAGCTGTAACCCTGGAGAACTATCAATTGTTTCATCAAGCATGCATGCTTAAAAAGCTTTATTGGTAACAAAGGAGCTTTCCGAATAGGAACTGAATGTGATAAAAAGTCCGGATGGAAATAGTAAGGGATGACTGGTACCCTTGAACACAGAGGTGTAAGGCCGGCCATACTGTAGATGGAGTGAATTTTTTTTCTGAATTCGCAGGGTAAAGTGTTGACACGGTAATATCTTCCACTGAGCCATTGTGTTCTCCCAACAGGGGGTGCTGGGGAAGCCGGCCCCACTGGAAGAAAACAGTGACTAACAATAATCACATGTAAAATTTGGCAGGTTGGTTGCACCCAAGTTGATCGATTGGTCAGCTTGGGTACATTCATCCTGCCCATACATGGTTTTATATCAGCTGGTTCCTGCTCAACCGACTGAACAGTCAGGTCTGGGAGAGAAGGTTATAATTGGCATCTGAAGGCAGCCAGGGGCTCTTGGGTATTTGAGGACTGGTGTTAAGGTGCTGAGGTGCATAAAGGAAGGGAGAAATGTAAATTTGAGAAGCATGAAAGAGGGAGCTCCTCTGGAAGTGTGTAAGAAAGAGGCTCATGTGGGGTATTCTGAAGGTGTAGAAGAAGGAGGCTCCTGTGGGTTGCTCTGAATGTGTAAAAGAAGGAGGCTCATGTATGGTGCTCTGAAGGTGTAGAAGAAGGAGGCCTATGCAGTGTTGCCAACCGCCAGTAAATTTACTGACAGTTTGTAAAAATCAGTGATTTTTACAGCTGTCTATAAATATCAGGGTCTGATAATTTGTCATGCTGTGCTGACTTTTTAAGTGTAAACTGGGCAAACTACTTGATATGGGCATTGTTAGTGTTTCCATGTTGTGTTTAAATATCAATTGTCTTAATAGGAGTTCAGTTATTTTTCAGGTTGCCAGTAAAAAATGTGCTCCGCCAGTAAATTTCCCATGCTTTGCCAGTAAAAAACGCTGCGGGAGGTTGGCAACACTGGGCCTATGTTGGGTGCTGCTGGAGGAATCTTAGAAGAAGACTCATGGGAAGTTTCTTTGGGGGGTGGAAAACAGCAGCTCGTGCTCTGTGCTCCTGGAGGCAAGGAATAAGAAGTCTCACGTGGGGCACAGGCTTGACCGAAAGAGCTTTAGGATGGAATCTTCTGGAGGTATGGAAAAAAGGAGACTCATTAGTTGCTCCTAGACGCTTGAGTGAAGAAGGTGTGGTGCGCTAATAGAGGTGTAAAAGAAGGCTTATGTGATGATCTCCTGTAAGGGAGACTCATATATCCTGTCTATAAGTTTTGGAAGACCGCTCATATGAGAATTGTTTACTGAAAAACATCCATTTGACAGTGGGAGTCCTGGGTAGTAATGCTAGTATGAGCTTCCCGTCCAACCCTGGGCAGGAAATTTGTCATTTCGGGTAAACATCACAAGATGTCATGGTCAGTATACCAGTCTGCTGCCGGTACATGCGATCACTGTGACCAATCACAACAGATCACATGACAATTGTAAACAATGGATGGCTTCCTTTAATGCCATTCATTGTGCACAATTGTGTTGCTAGCTGTTATTGGTCACAGTGATCACATGGTAAAGACAGGGCCAATCACAGCTAATCACAATACACACTGAATGAATCTGTTTTATAAAGAAAAAATGGTTGCTTATACCAGTGAAATTCATTGGTATAGGGCTAGGCAATCATAATGTGAAAAATTTAAAAACAAATCTGATCACTTCCCCTGAGTAATGCAGTGTTACTATTGTAGTATAGCTCTGGTCACAGTGTGTTAAAAAAGATTTGAAAAATAATGAAAAAATGTAATAAAAAAAAATATAAAATAAAAAATGTGTTTTTATTTTTTACATACTGTTACCCTGAGCACCACCACAAAACAACTATTTTTCTTTTGACATTTCTTAATTTTCCCAAAAGAGTGACACAAATTACAACTTCAAAAAACTCACCATTTCTCTTACTAAATACCATGGACTATCTACTTTCCAAAAAGGGGTGATTTGGGGATATCTGTACTGTCCTGACATCTTCATATGGCATATATGCCATAGATTGTGGACTTTATAACGTTCCTACAGACAAAATAATAAACAACGTAGCAGAATACAGTTTGGCCTAAATTTATGAAGAAAGATTATTTATTTGCAAAATTTTATAACAGGAACAAAGAAAAATGCATTTTTTTTTCAAAATTATTGGTCTTTTTTTCCATTTATTGAGCAAAAAGTACAAAACCCAGTAGTGATTATATACCCCCAAAAGAAAACTCTATTTGTGTGAAAATAATCCTAAAAATTTTCCATGGGTACAGTGTTGCATGACCGCGCAATTGTCATTCAAAATGCGACAGCGGTGAAAGCTGAAAATTGTCTGGGGCAGGAAAGGGATAAAAGTGTCCGATAGGCAATTGGTTAAAATATAGTTTCTTGCTTCCAGAAGGAAATGTAGAGGCTGCCTATCCAGAACCAATTTTGAGACCTCTAAAAACTGTATTCTCTCAGAATAGTTCACCTGGCTTAGGGTGACTGTACCCCAACTTGTAATTGGGCATTAAAGACAGTCAAAAACGTATAATGTGTATGTGTGAGTCAGAGTGCTTCCTTTTTCCTTTATCTTTTACAAAAACACTACAGTCAAAATTCCTACATTGATTTCAAATAAGCTGCACGTCCTACCACGGCTGGCCTAATATTTAACAGATCTGTCAACTTCTATGAACACATTTGGTAAGCCTGTATGTCCACAAGGAGCTTCCTCAAGGGCAAAGCTTGGGTGTATACATGAGGGTGGGGTTTTGGTTCCTCAAGGGAGGAGCACAAAGTTGCCTCAATTTGAGATTCCTAAATGTTTCACACAATGTTTAGCCTAAACTTCTAGTTTTCCAATAAGAAAGAAGGACAGACCAGAGTCTTGGGGGGGGTGAGAGCGGGGATTCAGGTCAACCTTGTAAATATGGACTTGGCTAGCCATGGAAGAAAGCTGAATATAGGAGCAGTATGTGTCTAAAGATGAATCCAGAAAATCCAAGTGAATCATATAGTTGTATTAAATATTTGTCATTATTCTGGTTATTTTATTTATTTATTTTTATTTCAGGTACTTATATAGCGCCGTCAATTTACGCAGCGCTTTACATATACATTGTACATTCACATCAGTCCCTACCCTCAAGGAGCTTACAATCTAAGGTCCCTAACTCACATTCATACATATACATACTAGGGCCAATTTAGACAGGATCCAATTAACCTCACAGCATGTCTTTGGAGTGTGGGAGGAAACCGGAGTACCCGGAGGAAACCCACGCAGGCACAGGGAGAACATGCAAACTCCAGGCAGGTAGTGTCGTGGTTATGAATATTTTATAGTTGTAGAAGAGGCCTGTTTGCTGGAGCGGAGACATGGAATATGTACTCAGAACTCCAAATATAATACTGAAATAAGGTCCCTGAAATCTCCGTGTGGTTACAGCCGAGCAACCAGTGTGAAATCTCTGCACTGTACTATACAATCAGAGGAGAAAATATTGCACAGAAATCAAGTCCCATTTTTGCAGATGTTTGTTACCCAACAAAACTGGTATCGGAGTGCCATCTAGTGTATGGAAGGAGGAGTGCAATCCTGAGATTCCAGTTGCTGTGTCAGTACCAATCATAGGACAGTGAAACATGCAATCCAGCTTCACGAGGCAGATGTCATGCAACTCTGTTTCTCAACAAAAGAAATTTGTGCTCTGTGATGTAAAACTGAAAGTTTCAAAGCTTTGGATTCATAGGAGTAAATGGGGCCAGGCAAAGCAAACATGCAAAAAGCAATATTTGAGTAACTAATTTTGTACTGAAAAACAGAGAAGTGGAATTCACATGCTAACCAAGGAGCTCATTCACACGTGAGGTTGGTGGGTGGTAAACCCCTGTGGTCAAGCCACTCTTTTACAGCCCCTCCAACTGCTAACCTCTTTAGGTGCAGAGGCAGTGGTCGGGGGGTGTACACATATCGCAGCCATGATGCCTTGCTTTGCTGCTGCAGGAAAAAGTATATCCTCACAACTTTCAGCGGACATAGAGCCTGTCAAACACGACCCATTCAAAGGAATGAGGCTGCTGTACAAGCACCCTACAACTGTGTGCAATGCATGTTGGTGTGGCGCACTAGTGTGGGATTGAAAGGGTTACATTGAAAGGGGCAATACAACACCTCCTCATCCCCTGTCAAATGCTCTCTGAATGTGGATCACTCTTCAGAGACCAACACTAGTGTGCACGAGTCCTAATTTGTTTCCTCAAGAGCAGTGGTTTCCAAACTACGGCCCGAGGGCCGTATGTAGCCCTTTTATCTGGCTCTTTGGGGCTTTATTCCCCATACTGTCAACAACAGTGGAGCATAGCTCTTGCTACTGACACAAAACATGGGGTACTATTCCTCCCGCTACAAATGCCAAATGAACCCTCTGCACACTGCTACACCCTTCACAGCAAACTATGCAATGTAAAACAGGGATATTTAGTTCACAGTGTAGGACTGGCCAGAAGAGGGAATACTTTGACGGAGTTGGTCAGCTTAAACATGTATTGCAATATATGTGAACTAAATATCCCTGTTTTACATTGCATAGTTTGCTGTGAAGGGTGTAGCCAGAGGCGTAACTAGAACCTTCAGGGCCCCGGTGCAAGAAATTATGAAGGGCCCCCTGACCCCTGGCCAGGGCCCTTCCCTCTTCCCACTGATCCTGGGGCCCTTTACGCCTATCGTGGGTCCATTTATTACGGTACTGCAGTGGGGCCCTTTCACAAGTTCTGCAGCAGGCCCCAGGGGGGCCAGGGAAGCACACAGGGGCCCTGGGAACAGCAGAATACAAGTAAACTGGATAGAGGAAAATGGAGGAGATTGGGTCCTCTAAATGCCGCCCCCGCCATCCCTCCTATTCAGGTGTACAAGGGAGGCACATGGGCCCCCTGGACCATGGGGCCCGGTTGCAATTGCAACCCATGCAACCCCTATCGTTACGCCCCTGGGTGTAGCAGTGTGCAGAGGGTCCATTTGGCATTTGTAGTGTTAACACGTGGTCACACCCCTTTAGCACCTGGTAGTTCATTACATGTACAAGCTATTGGGATCTGAGCACAGGTATATCTCTTTTTCTATTCCTCCCACTGACACCAATGATGGGGCACTATTCCTCCTGCTGACACCAATGATGTGGCACTATTCCTTCCGCTGACACCAATGATGGGGCACTATGCATCACGCTGACACCAATGATGGGGCACTATTCCTCCTGCTGACACCAATGATGGGGCACTATTCCTCCTGCTGACACCAATGATGGGGCACTATTCCTCCCACTGACACCAATGATGTGGCACTATTCCTTTCGCTGACACCAATGATGGGGCACTATGCATTTGTGGTGTATTTTTCATGAGTTTCTGGATGTATTCCAGATGTTTGTTTTTTTTATCTGTACTGTGGTCTGGTGCATTTTTTATTCATTTTTATTTTTTACCGCGTTTCAGTACAGTTCTGTGCAGGAAAAAAGCAGCATGTTGCACTTTTTTTCTGGAACTGAAATGCACCGGAACACATTGCACTGGTGTGAATCGTGCCATTGGAACTCATATAACCTACTTTCCATGATTTTTTGATGCAGAAAAAAACGCTGCACTGCAAGTGGTGTGAACGGGTCCTACTGTCATACCACCAGATACACACATACAGTATCTCACAAAAGTGAGTACACCCCTCAGATTTTTGTAAATATTTTATTCTAACTTTTCGTGTGACAACACTGAAGAAATGACACTTTGCTACAATGTAAAGTAGTGAGTGTACAGCTTGTATAACAGTGTAAATTTGCTGTCCCCTCAAAATATCTCAACACACAGCCATTAACTTCTAAACCGCTGGCAACAAAAGTGAGTACACCCCTAAGTGAAAATGTCCAAATTGGGCCCAAAGTTTCAATATTTTGTGTGTCCACCATTATTTTCCAGCACTGCCTTAACCCTCTTGGGCATGGAGTTCACCAGAGCTTCACAGGTTGCCACTGGAGTTCTCTTCTACTCCTCCATGACGACATCACAGAGCTGGTGGATGTTAGAGACCTTGCACTCCTCCACCTTCCGTTTGAGGATGCCCCACAGATGCACAATAGGATTTAGGTCTGGAGACATGCTTGGCCAGTCCATCACCTTTACCCTCAGCTTCTTTAGCAAGGCAGTGGTCATCTTGGAGGTGTGTTTGGGGTCCTTATCATGTTGCAATACTGCCCTGCGGCCCAGTCTCTGACGGGTGGGGATCATGCTCTGCCTCAGTATGTCACAGTACATGTTGGCATTCATGGTTCCCTCAATGAACTATAGCTCTCCAGTGCCAGCAGCACTCATGCAGCCCCAGACCATGACACTGACACTCCCACCACCATGCTTGACTGTAGGCAAGACACAGTTGTCTTTGTACTCCTCACCTGGTTGCCGCCAGACACACATTTGACACCATCTGAGCCAAATAAGCTTATCTTGGTCTCATCAGACCACAGGACATGGTTCCAGTAATCCATGTCCTTAGTCTGCTTGTCTTCAGCAAACTTTTTGAAGACTTTCTTGTGCATCACCTTTAGAAGAGGCTTCCTTCTAGGACGACAGCCATGCAGACCAATTTGATGCAGTGTGCGGCGTATGGTCTGAGCACTGACAGGCTGACCCCCCCACCCCTTCAACCTCTGCAGCAATGCTGGCAGCACTCATACGTCTATTTCCCAAAAACAACCTCTGGATATGAAGCCGAGCACGTGCACTCAACTTCTTTGGTCGACCATGGCGAGGCCTGTTCTGAGTGGAACCTGTCCTGTTAAACTGCTGTATGGTCTTGGCCACCGCTCTGCAGCTCAGTTTCAGAGTCTTGGCAATCGTCTTATAGACTATGCCATCTTTATGTAGAGCAACAATTCTTTTTTTCAAATCCTCAGAGAGTTCTTTGCCATGAGGGGCCATGTTGAACTTCCAGTGACCAGTATGAAAGAGTGAGAGTGATAAATTTAACACACCTGCTCCCCATTCACACCTGAGACCTTGTAACACTAATGAGTCACATGGCACCAGGGAAGGAAAATTACTAATTGGGGCCAATTTGGACATTTTCACTTAGGGGCGTACTCACTTTTGTTGCCATCGGTTTAGACATTAAAGCGGAGGTCCGCCTAAAACTAACAAAAATTAAAAGTCAGCAGCTACACATACTTAATAATAGGACACTTACCTGTCCTGGAGTCCAGCGATTGCAGCACCCGGAGCCAATCTTCGGATCGGGGGTCGGGTGCAACCGCGTCCATTGTGGGTAAGGGAACCCGGCAGTGTAGCATTACAGCTTCACGCAGTGAACCCTATTGAGCATGCGCAAGGCTCTTCTGCACTCTGCTATTGGCCCGCCGGCCAGTAGCAGAGCGAGGAGGGAGGAGGGAGCCAGGCTGCTGACGGCTGCGGCCGCCGGCCCGAGCTCCGAGGTGTGTGGAAAAGGACACCACCTGTCTAAAGACAAGGTGTCCTCTTCCCCCTCCCCCCCCCCAAAAGGTGCCAAATGTGACACCTGAGGGGATGAGGAATCCAACCAGCGGAAGTTCCACTTTTGGGTGGAACTTTGCTTTAATGGCTGAGGCTTAGTGTGTTGAGTTATTTTGAGGGGACAGCAAATTTACACTGTTATACAAGCTGTACACTCACTACTTTACATTGTAGCAAAGTGTCATTTCTTCAGTGTTGTCACATGAAAAGATAGAATAAAATATTTACAAAAATCTGAGGGGTGTACTCACTTTTGTGAGATACTGTAGCTCCCAACTGTCCCTGATTTCGAGGGACTGTCCCTGATTTGGGACAATGTCCCTTTGTCCCTCTTTCCTCCTCATTTGTATCTCATTTTGGTCTCATCTATATAGTAGTATATAAAATGCACTATCTATCTATCTATCTATCTATCTATCTATCTATCAAAAAGTGTTTCAAAGTGCTAAATCTTTCATCCAATTTCTAAATTGATGCATTTCTAAATGTCAAAAGCCAATATAAAGGAATAATAGTGGTAAAAAAAGCACTTGTGGGTTTACTAATATTTTTTTGTATAATTCTCCTTTGAGGAGGCGTGGCAGGGGGTGTGTCCTATGCCTAAATGCTTTTGGTAATAGTTGTCCCTCAGTCCCATCTCAATAAGTTGGGAGGTGTGTACATGGACCTCTAAGGTTTGGTGGCGGGTGATATATTATTGGATTTATACACTGCAGACAGTGGCTCCCAGTGGTCTTACCTGACATTTTTGTCTGATCACTAACCTTTTGCCCCCAGTTCCACTTTAATATTGTTTACTTAAGAGATTTCAGATCGTTTTTTCCTTTGATTGTTTATATCATGTATATAGGCACGTGTTCCTTGGTCACAATGTGACATGTTGCCTAAGCACATTTTTCTTGACAGCTAGAATCAGCATCTCATGGCTAATATGGCTTCTCTGCGGCTGATATAAGGATTTCCCACACAATTTGAAGATGATTTTAAAACACTAATATGGCTTCTCTGCGGCTGATATAAGGATTTTCCACACAATTTGAAGATGATTTTAAAACACTAATATGGCTTCTCTGCAGCTGATATAAGGATTTTCCACAGAATTTGATGATGATTTTAAAACACTAATATGGCTTCTCTGCGGCTGATATAAGGATTTTCCACACAATTTGAAGATGATTTTAAAACACTAATAGGGCTTCCCTGCGGCTGATATAGGGGTATTCACACACACTTTGATGATGATTTTAGAACACTAATCTTTCCTTTAAAGCAACAGCTGGAACCTTTCCCTGTACAACTTGATGATGATTTTAAAAGAATAATCTTTCCCTTAAAGCAACAGACTCTACCTAGTCCAGTCAGATCGTTCTGTGCAGCAGGATGAGGTCTGCAATCTGTCCCTCAAAGCAGCAGTACTAGTATCTCTCCCTAGTCCACAATCAGATCGTTCAGTAATGCAGGATGAGATGTTCTATAATATCTGCAATCTGTCCCTCACAGAGCCAGCAGCATCCTCTCCCTAAACTATCCTGAGAGCATATGACATGCAGCACAGTGACTCCAGGCCAATATAGAGGCTGGGTCACATGGTGCACTGGCCAATCACAGCCATGCCATTAGTAGGCATGGCTGTGATGGCTTCTAGGGAAAACCAGTGAAACACTTGTTGATTGGCTGCCCTTGGCAGCTTTTTAACACGTGTAGTAAAATACCAGAACCCCGGACCCGAACCCGGACTTTTTTTGAAAAGTCCGGGTTCGGGTTCGGGTCCGGGTCCCGGACACCCAAAATTTCGGTACGGACCCGAACTTTACAGTTCGGGTTCGCTCAACTCTAGTTATAACCCTTGTCTTTTTATTTTTTTTTTATTTTGACATTGGTGTCCCCCCTGTGGAGATTTCCCTTCACTTCTTGTTCCATAGCTGCAACAGGAAGCCACTGATAGGGATTCTAAACCTCCCTTACCCTATTTAAAATGAAAAGCAAAATGTTTTGCCTTCAGTAATACTTTAACCACTTGACATTTTTGGGCTGTTTTAAAACATCCTGGACTTTCAAACATGAGCTTGGTGTCATTCGGAGCCATCTGATCACTTTTAATCAAGTAAAAAGGGGCATTCCCTATTGTAGCGGGGGAAGCAGCTAATTAAGCATGATATGTGCATGATTAGCTGCAGTGGTCGGCAGAAGAGATATTGGAAACCTAATATAGAGGGCTTGTTACACCTTTTGTGATAGCCCTAAAGTTAAATGGAAAAAAAAACGTAAAAAAGTGTAAACAAAAAATGAATTCAATTAAAATAAACACAAATAATAATAAACCTCCATGTGTGCATAGATCCCCCACATGTATGTAAACAATAATTGTTCCACAAATGTGAGGTATCGCCAAGAACATTGGAGTTAGAGCAGTAATTCTAGGGCCATAAATTATCATAACCTGTTAAGGGTTTTAAAGCATCACCCATGAAAAATTCTAGGAATGTACCTTTTCACCATTTCGTGGGCACACACAATTTTGAGTCTTGACATGTTTGGTGTCTCTCTACTAGATGCAACCTCATCTTTTATGTTACCAAAAAATTAATTGGGTATTATAATGTGCTTCTGTACACTAAACTTATTTTTAGTGTATTTTTTTCTTGAAAATATGTGTTTGATAAACAGCTGTGTACATATCCTGCCACCATTTTATTCTACAGGGCCTCTGATTTCAGAAAATATACTGTACCGTATAACTGTTGGGGGGGTCAATCACGTATCACATATTTGCACAAGCCGATCAGTAGGCCCTGGCCAATAATTTATGGCTGATCAGCTCAGTGAATAACAGCAGAGAGCCCTGTGTTGGTAAAAAACACATAGCTCTCTTCATACAGTAGTGATGTGCTGTTTTTTTTCTCCGAGCAAAGCAGGGAGTAAATACTGATACATTGCTTACTAAAAACAGCACACACTAAACATACTAAACATTGTTAGGCACACATTTACCCTCTTAATCACCCTAGATGTTAACCCCTTTCCACCCAGTGCCATTAGTACAGTGACTGTGTATATTTTTAGCATTAATCACTGTATTAGTGTCACTGGAGATGTAAGTAGCAGTTAGTCCAGCCAGAATCAGTTAGTGTCATATTGTCCGCCAGACTATCGCAGTCCCACTATAAGTCGCTGGTCACTGCCAATACTAGTATAAAAAATAAATTAACAATTCCAGTATATACAGTATACTGTACATACCATGGTTTATAGATGCTATAACTTTCACGCACACCAATCAATATACACCTATTGGGATTTTTTTCCACCAAAGACATGTAGCAGAATACATTTTGGCCAAAATGTATGAAGAAATGCGTTTTTTTTTTTTTTTAATTGGATATGTTTTATAGCAGAAAGTAGAAAATATTGTTTACTTGTGGTTACACCCCTTTAGCACTTTATGGTTTATATACACTATATTACCAAAAGTATTGGAACACCTGCCTTTACACACACATGAACTTTAATGGCATCCTAGTCTTAGTCCGTAGGGTTCAATATTGAGTTGGCCCACCCTTTGCAGCTATAAGAGCTTCAACTTTTCTGCGAAGGCTGTCCATAAGGTTTAGGAGTGTCTATGGGAATGTTTGGCCATTCTTCCAGAAGCGCATTTGTGAGGTCAGGCACTGATGTTGGATGAGAAGGCCTGGCTTGCAATCTCCACTGTAATTCATCCCAAAGGTGTTCTATCGGATTGAGGTCAGGACTCTATGCAGGCCAGTCAAGTTCCTCCACCCCAAACTCGCTCATCCATGTCTTTATGGACCTCGCTTTGTGCATTGGCGCACAGTCATGTTGGAAGAGGAAGAGGCCATCCCCAAACTGTTCCCACAAAGTTGGGAGCATGAAATTAATCTGACGCCTTAAAAGTTCCCTTTACTGGAACTAATGGCCAAGCCCAAACCCACATCATAATACCCCCTCCACCAAATGATTTGGACCACTGCACAAAGCAAGGTCCATAAAGACATGGATGAGTGAGTTTGAGGTGGAAGAACTTGACTGGCCTGCACAGACTCCTCACCTCCACCTGATAGAACACCTCTGGGATGAATTAGAGTGAAAACTGTTAGCCAGGCTATTGAACCCTACGGAATAAGACTGGGATGCCATTAAAGTTCATGTGCATCAGCATGTAAGGCAGGCGCAATACTTTTGGTAATATAGTGGATATGTATGTTATATGAGCTATTGGGATTTGAGCACATGTGCAAGTATATCTTATTTCTATTACATAGTCCAGGTCAGTGACCAGATCTGAACCTGTAGCTCTACTACAGCTTGTATCTATTTGCTACACATTGGCACTATATCTACTGGGTCATTTGCATTTGCAGAGCAGATTGGGGTCTGGCCAGAGAGGAATTACTTTGATGCAGTTGGCCAGCTTAAACACATATTGCAATGTATGGGAACTAAAAAAAAACTCTGTTTTCATGTAAAGTTTGCTAGAAAGGGAGTATATCAGTGTGCAGAGAGTTTGTGCAAAAGGTTGTGCTATTGAAGAGCTTCCTGGCTCAGAAAATCTGGCCAATCAGCTTAAATCACTTGGCATCTCTGTTAATAGAAACGGTTGGTGTTTTGTACTTGGGTAGACTAGCCAGTGGTCAGCGGTGGAGGACCAGGGAAAGGTATTTTAGTCCAATCCTAAGGATGGAAAACATTGTTAATAACCCAGATATACTGTGCCAGTGTCTGTTGCAATTACCCAGCGATGTCAGATTTATCTTCCAGAATGTAAATCGTAATGGCAGCCAACAGCATCAGGATGCATCTTCCTTATTTGAGTCTGCTTTCAATATACAGGGCAAGGGGGTCGTTAACATGGCTAATCAGCCATTTGGATGTATGGCGGGCTGACAGAGCCGCAATATGCTTTACATGGGCCTGCTCCATCCTGATAAGTGGAAAGCGAATTGTAAATCATGGCGTGCTGCCACATATCTCACAACACCGCTTCCCATCACAAAGTGGACAGGGAGAACGGCACGGTGCTAAAACCGCCAGGTACGGGCGGCTGGTGAAAGATTTACAGCCATCTCTCTGCCGAAAAATATAGAAACTGCTAATAAGGCACATGATTGTGTGTGACTCAGGCTTAGAGGCGAGCGACACAAATGGCCATCCAATACGCGGTACACAGGGAGCGCAGTGTTCTACAATGAGGACGGATCAACATTAATCCTTCTTCAAAGAACAGCTAATGCGGTGGTTTTCTGGCCTGGTGTTTCTGTTGCCTCTACCGCGTCTCAGTGGTCATCGCAAAACTATAATGAGCGTGTTATGAACCTTTGATGGTCTCTTTGTTGTCAGAGCTCAAAGAGTTCAGGTTTAAAGGAAGACGATTTCAGTGAATTCAGGCAACTGAATATAGACTCCAAAGAGAGAGACATCATTTTGGACCGGTGCAAATCATTAATGTAGCACTGTCCCCGTAGGGCTTGCTGAGCATAGAGTTCTTAGGCCTCTCTCTGATTACCTGCAGCCAGTTGCTAGGGGTTTTTTCTTATCCCCCCTTACTCCCGCTTGCTCGTTGCTCAATGACCAGTCCAGGGTATTTGTGTTTTGTATATTTATTGTAGAACTTGGATGGGAGAAGAGATTAGTGGGATACTCCAACTTGAACTATTCACAATGGACAATGACAACTCTCACTTGGCCTCACCGGAAGATTTGTGGAAGCAGACACACTGGTTTAACCATACTGTCACATGTATGGAAGAATTAAGTCTTCTTGTTCTCACTAGGGATGGGTGAAAGGTGCGGCCCGAGCATAAGTTCGGGCCGAACTTTCGCTTCTTGGTCGTTCGGCGAACAGCCGAACAAATGTGATGTTCGACCGTTTGTTCGCCCCCCCCCCCAAACCGACCAAAATGCAATGTGGCACTGAAAAATGCATTGCAAGCCCTGATTGGCTGAAGCAGTGAAAGCTTCAGCCAATCAGGGTACAGAGCACTGTCAGAGTCATGACTGGACAATGTTACTGCCAGTTTAACGCCATTTACTTCTGTGTGCGTTACTTCCAGTTTAACGCCATATAGTTTTGTGAGTTACTGCAAGTTTAACGCCATATAGTTTTGTGCGTCACTGTATGTTTGACGCATTATATTGCAGTATATTATAGTGTATCCGTGGAGTGTGTCTGTGTAGTGTGAGTACTCAAATTAAAGTGCACCAAACACCACTTTACATTGATTAAAGTGGATCTACATACAGATTTCCACTTCTTATTAACATATGCTAATAAGCACCGCCCCCTCCCTCCCAATAATGTCTGGGAGGACAAGGAGAGGGAGACGTTCCCTTAGCACTGTAAGGGGGCCAGCAAAAAATATATCCACAGGCAAAGGTGGACGTGGTGGTCACTCCTCAGGCAGGGCATCATTTCCTCTGTTTAGTGAGTTTGCCCGTGCTATCCAGCCACATTATGCAGAGGAGGTGGTGGACTGGCTTACTAAACCTTCATCCTCATAATTCTGTCACGCAAGCAGAGACAAGTGTGCAGTCCACTGCATTTGCCAGAGTGGATAAACCTGCCTCCTTGTCCACATCTATTCCTGCCATAGCCCCAACTTCAGCCATTGAGGAGGAGTCAGCTGATTTATTTGACCACAGCATCAGCCACTTGCTCCTTGATGATGCCCAGCCATTACTGGATTCAAATGTTGGTTCTGAGGTTGAGGATGACAGGAGCATGAGCCTAGAGAGAAGGGAGAACACTGGTAGGCAAATTGGCATGCATGTTCCCCCAGCCGCATCGTATTGCCAAGTTGTCCCCAGTGGTAATGATGATGGAGGAGATGGAGATGATTATGATGAGGTCACTAATGCGACTTGGGTGCCAGATAGAGCAGAGGAGGAAACTGAAGGTGAGGCGGCACAACCCCAAGGAGGTCGACATCAACAAAGAGTAGAGAGCAGACGCACTATTCCATCATATTCTGCAGCTATTTTCTCCCGGCCCACTCCCCAAAGTTCAGCTTGCTGGGCCTTTTTCAGCACATCTGCAGCAGATCGCACTGTTGCTATCGGCAAACTGTGTCTCAGGCACATCAAACGTGGCAAAAACACAAGCCATTTTAGTACCACATGCTTAATCAGGCATTTAACGTCCAACTACTCAGCCCGTTGGCAAGAGCACCTAAAAGCCACACAAAAGGGGCACAAATCTGTCCCTCCTCCTCCTCACCCACTTCAGTCTGCCCCTGCTATACCGAGTCATTACCTCTCAGCAGCCTCCACTGACAGGGATGATGTTATAGCACAGGGAGTCCCAGGTCCTAGCAGCACATCTGCCAGCAGCACACCACCAACTGTAGACTGTAGCCGGAAAATTTCTCTGCCCCATCTGCTGCTTCGGGAAAAAAAATACAGTCCCTGCCACCCACATGCCCAGTGTCTAAATGCAAGCTTGTCAAAGCTGTTGGCTCTCCAACTTTTGCCTTTCACCCTGGTGGATTCTGCCCTCTTCTGTGAATTCGCACAATGTACTGTACCACAATGACAGGTTCCCAGTCGCTACTACTTTTCACGTACGGCCATTCCATCTCTCTACCATCACGTGGAAGGGAATGTTCTGGCATCGTTGGGCAAGGCAGTCAGCCGTAAAATCCACCTTACTGCTGACACGTGGTCCAGCAAGCATGGGCAGGGATGATATATTTCGCTCACAGCACACTGGGTAACGATGCTTGCAACTTCAATGGATGCAAGACAGGGCTCAGTGCTGCAATTTGTTGTGCCCCCACGTCTCCATACAGCTGGTGGTGATGATGCCCACAGGGCCGTAGATAATTTTTTGTTCTGGGGGGGGGGGGTTCAGCAGCAGATACTAAGTAAAAGTCTTTTTAACCACTTCAGCCCCGGAAGGATTTCCAGCTTTAGGACCAGAGCCCTTTTTGCGATTCGGCACTGCGTCGCTTTAACTGACAATTGCGCGGTTGTGCGACGTTGTACCCAAACGAAATTTGCGTCCTTTTTTGGTGGTATTTGATCCCCTCTGCGTCATTTCTGATCGCCGCTATAAACAAAAGAAAAGCGACAATTTTGCAAAAAAAAACAAATTTCTTACTTTTTGCTAGAATACAAATCCTAAAAAAACATTTTTTTTCACCGTTTTTGGCCGATTTATATTCTTCCTCATATTTACACTAAACTCGTTCCCGCAGCCGCCGTCGTATGACGGCGTTTTGCGGGAACGAGCCACTTTGCCGCCGTCAGATGCCGATTGGCGGTCGGCAAGTGGTTAAATGATACAAATTGCGCCAAATTCATAAAGGCTGGAAAAAGGAAAAACTATGTGTTGCTCATATTAAGCAATCACATCCTTAATTCTACTTTTTTTTTTAGATACTCTTGAAAATTGAACCTGATTTCAGTTTTGCCTTCTTCCAGTTCTTATGAACATTGCCTAGTGAGGTTGGTTATTGTCCCGTCTAAAGCCTGGTACTGGCTGAACGAAAAAAAAAAAACCTGACAGATCACTGTACTAACACACACGCGTTAGTACAATGATTGCCCCTGCTGTGCTATTGTGTTCTGACATGGGGATGCCCTCCCCCCACCAGAACACAGCGGTCAGTGCTCTCTGCCACTGGACTGCTTATCACAAGATGGTGCACTGTAATAGCAAATTTTACTGGCCAGGTGCAAAGGGCACCATCCTGTGGAAGGCAGCACACTCACTGATTTTTTGTTACCCAGAATGCAGGGCAAGAGAAGCAGTATTGTGCAGAGTCCATACATACAGAACATACCTCATAACTTTCGAGCTTGAGATTGAGGGGCATTACAGGCAGGCAGAGGCCTGCGGCGCGCCCAGCGCGCTGGTGCAATATAGTGAATATGGCCAAACATGATATTGGGAGGGTCAAATCGCACGACAAGTCACATCCTATTGCCGGCAATGGCCATGTTCAAATGCTGCACCAATTTGCAAAAGTAGTTCCTGCATTACTTTTGGTGATTTCAGGTGTACATTGCATAGACATTTGTACATGAAGCCGCAGAGGTGTCTTCCAAGTCACACCTGAAGTCACACTCACATGCGGCTTTGAAATTGTGCGATTTCAGATGAAGTTGCACGATTTCAAACCCGCAGTCAATGTAGAGACTCAAAGAGGATGATTAAACAGAACCACCCCTTGACCATCTACCTCTGAATGAACACAGCAGCTGCATTGTTGACTACACATTGCTGTGATATTGATGCTTAGCTTCAGGGTGCCGCAACCTGGCATGTCAAGATTCACAGCCAGCGCCGCCGTTAAACTTTCCCATTGATGTCACAGTCACTGCAGTCAAAAGCCAAATTCACAGATAACCAGAGACTGCGGATGCATTACAGGACATAACCAGAGACTGTGGATACATTACAGGAGATAACCAGAGACTGTGGATGCATTACAGGAGATAACCAGAGACTGCGGTTGGATTGCAGGAGATAACCAGAGACTGCGGTTGGATTACAGGAGATAACCAGAGACTGCGGTTGGATTACAGGAGATAACCAGAGACTGCGGTTGGATTACAGGAGATAACCAGAGACTTCGGATGGATTACAGGAGATAACCAGAGACTGTGGATGCATTACAAGAGATAACCAGAGACTGTGGATGCATTACAGGAGATAACCAGAGACTGCGGATGCATTACAGGAGATAACCAGAGACTTCGGATGCATTACAGGAGATAACCAGAGACTTCGGATGGATTACAGGAGATAACCAGAGACTGCGGATGCATTACAGGAGATAACCAGAGACTACAGACGGATTACAAGAGATAACCAGAGACTTCGGATGGATTACAGGAGATAACCAGAGACTGTGGATGCATTACAAGAGATAACCAGAGACTGTGGATGCATTACAGGAGATAACCAAAGACTGCGGATGCATTACAGGAGATAACCAGAGACTTCGGATGGATTACAGGAGATAACCAGAGACTGCGGATGCATTACAGGAGATAACCAGAGACTACAGACGGATTACAAGAGATAACCAGAGACTGCGGATGCATTACAAGAGATAACCAGAGACTTTGGATGCATTACAGGAGATTACCAGAGACTGCAGACGCATTACAGGAGATAACCAGAGACTGCGGATGGATTACGGGAGTGCGGATGCAACCTACTACAGGAGATGATCACATAGCCATTTTTAAAATTCTAACTTTTAGCAATGCACAGCTATAAGGCTACTTTCACACTGAATCATTTTACAGACACTATTTAGCTAAAAATAGCGCCTGTAAAGCTCCTCAAAAGTCCCCCCCAATCCACCCCAATGTGAAAGCCCTGAGTGCTTTTACACTGGGGCGGTGCGCTTGCAGGACGTTACATTACAAAAAGTCCTGCAAGCAGCATCGTTGGGGCGGTGAGGGGTTTTACCGCGCCCGCGGCTACCCGTGCAGTGTGAAAGTAGCCTTAAGGGGGTAAACAACACTGTCAGGGAGGGTTTTGTATAACAGTGAGTCTACAGGCAGTGTATATGGGTCTCTGACAAATTTTCCAAAAGTCATAAATCAAAGCCTCCCAATCTTTATAGAACTATTGCTAGTATAGATTCCATGGCTCCTGAGGAGACCTTTGTTAGTGGTGGCCCTTTCCAATCTGATGGTTAGGAACATTATTACCTGACAATCAACCCCTTTAATGCCCATGTGAACCTAATGATTTTTCCAGAGACTGCCTTTCAAAGTGGTAGCTTCAGCCTCTGGAAGAATCCTGAGACCTCTGTCACACTGAAACGCTGCTAAAGCGCCTTTTGCAGCGCTTTTTGGACGCTAGCTGTGCATTTTTTTAAGGTCATGTGACAGCATGAAAAAGGATACATTTTGCGGCTCTTACAAAGCGTTTCTAAGGAGCTTTGGAAGCGCTGCTCGTTCATTTCAATGGGCAGGGGCATTTTTGGAGCGCTATTTACAGCGCTCCAAACACGCCCCAAAGATGCTGCTTGCAGGACTACCTCCCCGCAAGCACACCAGTGTGAAAGCACTCATTCAAATGAATGGGAGGCAGTTTTCAGGCGCTTTTCAGACACTATTTTTAGTGCTTAAGCACCTGAAATCTTCCTCACCTGCAGCACCAGTGTGAAAGCCTGAGTGCTGTCACACTGGGGCGGTGCGCTTGTGGGACAGGAAAAAAAGTACTGCAAGTGGCGTCTTTTGGGCGGTTTAGGAGCGCTGTATACACCACTCCCAGACTGCCCCTGCCCATTGCAATGAATGGGCAGAGTGCTTCTGAAGCGCTGCAACACAAACACTGTTAACCCCTTTTTAACCTATTCTTCAGCTGAAGTGTGAAAGCAGCCTTAGGGTTATGTTCCCATGTAAATTAAAGGGGTCAATAGTCATTTTCAACCATTCCCAATCATCAAGTCATAAAGAATTATTGGATGTAACATTTGGACAGTGCTAAGTAATTATTTTAGTGAGAGAATGGCAGCATAGGCATAGCATAGGATGATTTTACAACATAAACACTAAATAATATCCTGCAACCTCTGCTTATCTAAAATGTTAATGTACTAACATTAATTTACTGTTATAAACTGTCAGCTGTACACACTAATAATACACTGCAAATTCCTATGGGCAGAAAGACCTACCTGGCCAGCTGGCCTCACCTCCCGCTTTCAGAGTTCCGACCGCCCGGGGGCGTGGCTTTTGGCGATCCAGGGCCTTCATCAGTCTGGGGGTGTGGTTTTCATTGTTCATCTGGAGTGTGGCTTGAATCAGTCTGGGGCAGGGCTCTCAGCGGTCCGGGGGAGGCGATCTCAATGCCCCCACTCAGTTTCTTTGTCACTCAGAGCGGCGAGCATCCGAACACATACAGGCTGCATGGGGCGGGGCAGGGACAGAGGGAGCGTCAGTGGAGCTCCCTGCCCCGCCCCTCCCTGCTGACTCCCTGCTGACAGAGCCTCCCTCTCCAAGAAGAGCTGTTGTAACAGCAGGCCAGGCTCAGGCAACACACAACAGCGTGTGTGAGTCAGTGCCGAGTGCGGCACGGCCGCCGCCACTAGTTAAAGGCAAAGCAGTTAAAGCACACATAACTTTGCTACTTCTTCTGCAATCTGCACTGACACTCTGGGGGGGGGGGTTTCAACCCCTCAACCCCCCCCCTTATCTACGTCCCTGGATGCCAGACCTGTGAGCTCTACCCCCTCCTCTTCCTCCTCCCACTCCACCACTTCCATGTCCTCCTCTGCAGAATTTTCCTATGAACATCAGGTACCCCCTAAGTATTCAAAGGGCTATTCCATGAGTCAGCTCTGCAGAGACAGGCCCAAAGGTGGTTCACACCACGCCAGCTGGAGCCAGGAATGGTGGTGTGCAATAATGGCTAAAACCTCCTGTCCGCCCTTAGACAGGGAAAGTTGACACATGTTCCATGCCTGGCACATGCCCTCAATTTGGTGGTGCAGCATTTCCTAAATGTGTACCCAGGGTTGCAAGATGTGCTAAAGTTTGCCAGAAGAGTCTGTAGCCATTTCAGGCGGTCATACACAGCCAGTGCTCGATTGGCTGAAATTCAGCAGGAATTCCACCTGCTCGTCAACCGCCTGATTTGTGACATACCCACTTTAGCAATGCTGCAGTGGCTATACATGCAGCAGAGGGCCGTCAATGAGTACCTGTGTGAGTATGGCACAACGACAGGCTCAGGCCGTCTCGGCTTTTTTTCACCACGCCAATGGCTGATCACTAAGAATGCATGCACTGTACTGTCACCATTTGAGGAGGCTACATGGATGGTGAACCATGGCAGTGCATGCATCAGTGAAAAAATCCCTGTTGGGTTCCTGCTGGAGAAGACTCTGCGTAGCATTATGGACAGGGCTCTGGAGGCAGAGCAGCAGGAGGAAGAGGAGGACTTCCTTTCCTCTCAAGGCCCACTTTATCCAGACACCATCATTCCTATGTCACAGAACACACAGGAGGAGGAGGATGAGGAGGAGGATTCTGGCACTTTCGCAGGCTTCGAAGAAGAGGAAGACATGCGTCAATCTGTAAGCGATGGCTTTCCAACCCCAGGACCCTTGGGAGTAGTACGTGACCAGAGGCGGCTCGCTAATTAGGCAAAAAAGGCGGCCATCTAAGGCCTCACACTGCCAGGGGCCTCGCGGCCGCCTAATTTGCCCGTGTCTCAACCTCCTGCACTAACTCATAGTCCCGCAATGCCCGCGGCTTGTGCGGGATGTCTCCATTCCCACACGCCATAAGTTCTACTGTGTGTATAGCATCCGGCATCTCTTCCCAGCTGCCTGACATACACAGTGCACTGCGGAGGGAACTGAACCCGCCCCTCCTCCTCCTGCTCTGATGTTTTCCTGTGCACAGAGGAGGAGGAGGGGAGGGAGGAAGCTCACCGCTGCACAGAGAACACACTGATCTGAGGTCTGTGATCCATGTAATTTATTCAGTCGTGCAGAGGAGGGGGGCCTGAAGAAGAAGGTGAGGGAGGGGGGGACAGCGATGCAGTTCACTTGGTGTGATTTGGGGGGGGGGGTCATGTGCTAGGGGGTACTTTAGGACTTGTGTTACAAGAGGACTTGGATATGAAATCCACCCCCACCAGCACGTATTCTCTGCTCCCAAAGCACCCCCTAGCACATATCCACCCCCCAATCAAAGAAATGCTGTGTGCCAAAAAGGGTGGCTCTAGGCATCCCACAACAAATGCTGACAAATGCTCCCAGAGCCCAAACTAGTGCCCCCTTCCAGTCAAGTTAGTGGAGCAAAGTGTGAGTTCCAGGACACGGGGCAGGTTCACACCATGAATTGCACAGGAACATGCTGTGCATTCTGTGTAGTATGTCTGCAGTCTCTGACCATCTCTTGTATAATATCTGCAGTCTCTGACGGTCTCTTGTATCGTGTCTGCAGTCTCTGACCATTTCTTGTATCATGTCTGCAGTCTCTGACTCCCTAATGTACCATGTCTGGAGTCTCTGACCATCTCTTGTATTATGTCTGCAGTCTCTGACCATCTCCTGTATCATGTCTGCAGTCTGTGACCATCCCCTGTATCATGTCTGCAGTCTCTGACCATCTCTTGTATCATGTTTGCCGTCTCTGACCATCTTTTGTATCATGCCTGCAGTCTCTGATAAATTCTTGTATCATGTCTGCAGTCTCTGACCCTCTAAAGTACCATGTCTGCAGTCTCTGACCATCTCTTGTATTATGTCTGCAGTCTCTGACCATCTCCTGTATCATGTCTGCAGTCTGCGACCATCTCCTGTATCATGTCTGCAGTCTCTGACCATCTCCTGTGTCATGTCTGCAGTCCCTGACCCTCTAATGTATCATGTCTGCAATATATATATTTGATTAAAGAAGAATTGGCTAGAGACAATTTTATAAACTGTGAATTCTTAGTTCATAGGATTTAAAACTCTTAATATTTGCAATTTATACAATTAATTTGTATCACTTTATTTTTTCCATTATGGGCGTGAGTGGGGCCTCATGTCTCAGATTGGCCTAAGGCCTCACAGAGCCTGTGGCTGGGAGGAGGAAGTTCCAGATGCTGTCATCCTGAGTGACCCCGAGGAGTCTGCTTCTCAAGCCTCTGCAAATTTGAGGCGCATGGGCAACCTAATGCTTCAAAGCCTGCAAAAGGACCCAAGAATGCGTGGCATAAAGGAGAATGCCCATTACTGGTTGGCAACCCTCCTTGACCACCGTTATAAGGGGACGTTCTTGGAACTCATCCCCACAGAGAGTGCAGAAGATAAAATAACTTGAGGACACATTAACCACTTGACAACTGGGCACTTAAACCCCCTTCCTAACCAGACCAATTTTCAGCTTTCAGTGCTCTCACATTTTGAATGACAATTACTCAGTCATACTACACTGTACCCAAATGAAATTTTCGTCCTTTTTTTCACACAAATAGAGCTTTCTTTTGGTGGTATTTAATCACCACTGGGGTGTTTATTTTTTGAGCAATAAATGGAAAAATACCGAAAATTTTGTAAAAAAATGCATTTTTCTTTATTTCTGTTATAACATTTTGCAAATTAGTAATTTTTCTTCGTAAATTTTGGCCAAAATTTATACTGCTATATGTCTTTGGTAAAAATAACCCAAATTAGTGTATATTATTTGGTCTTTGTGAAAGTTATAGAGTCTACAATCTATGGTGCCAATCACTGAAAATTTATCACACCTGATGCACTGACGGCCTGTCTCATTTCTTGAGGCCCTAACAAGACAGGAAAGTACAAATA
>BLSH010244107.1:687908-699649 GCA_018402905.1 Glandirana rugosa
CCGGGGCTCCATTAACAGGTGGTACACTATGTCTGCGACGGCCACCCTACATCTTCGACTGTCTGGATCCGCCGCTTCTGTTTTTTTTAATGCTTTACGGAGTGACTCCGACTGCGGAAGAGGTTACGAGGAGAGAACTGGCTGTCTTCTGAGTTTTCTTGCAAAAGGTACTGTGACACTGGATGACCTCAGCCCTTTTTGCAAGTTATTTTAGGAGAAATTGGTGAACGGCTGGCACATTGCATCTATGTGCAGCCGTTCACCGTGAGTAACAACACCCTCCTGCAATATATTGCAGGAGGGTGTTAGCGCGAGGGCGCGCGGGTGTCACACTGCACCGATCGGTGCGGAAAGGGGGGAGACAAGCCGGCACTTCCGCCGGCTTGTTTACATGTGATGCTCCGTCATTTGACGGAGCGATCACATGGTAAACGGCTGCTCCAAGCAGCCATTTACCGGGATCTGTGATGCGCCGGGTCTCATAGACCCGGCGGTCACGGATGCTCCCAGGTGCGCGCCCCAGGGGGCGCGCGGGAGCGCGATTGTGGGAGGACGTTATATAACGTCCTCCCACAACAATGAGTGCCACTTGCCGACGTGTATCTACGTTACACGGTCGGCAAGTGGTTAAAGAGGATTTTATTGAACGTTTTTCCCGACTCCAGTAGGTCACAGTGTCATGGAAAACGTTCTTTTGAGTCTTCTGTCGGTCAAGAGAGGAGCATTGGAGAAGGCGTCAGCCTCAGTGAGGCATTTCGTAATTTTTTTTGTCTTCGCCGCCTAGGTCTGTCAGCTTCTACATCCCATCGGCAGCGTCTGTATCACATGGTGGACAATTACCTCGGGGCCAAAACATAGATGGAGAGCTTTCCAGCTGACGATCCACTGGCTTACTGGATCATGAGAATAGACCACTGGCCAGAACTTGCCCAGTATGCTATTGAGTTTTTGGGCTGCCCGGCATCCAGCATGCTTTCAGAATGGGCATTCAGTGCTGCTGGAAGTTTCGTGACTGATCATAAAACGCGTCTGTCCACAGACTCGGTGGACCGTTTGACTTTCATAAAAATGAATCGGTCATGGATTACCAGCTATGAAGCCCCTGATGCCGATGTCACAGATTGAGTTTTTTTGGGATATAGAATCTCTGCAGGACTTCGAGGCTGGACCAGGCTGGCGCCCTCTTACCCCCCTCTCCCTCTACAGTTGTCATTAGGTTACCGGTACCTAATCTTTTTTGAGGAACTGCTTATATTCACCATACATCAATGTTTTTTTTTACCTATTCCAACACACTAGTGCCGTAGCTCCCACTCCAATTCCCTCCTTCTTTGAGGCTGCCTAGCTTTGAGGGTGTTCAATAATTTAATCTGGAACAATGTTTTTGGTATAGGTTTAACCACTTCACCCCCGGAAGGATTTCCCATGTTAGGACCAAAGCACTTTTTACTATTCGGCACTGCATCGATTTAACTGACAATTGCGCGGTCGTGCAACGTTGTACCCAAACGAAATTTGCGTCCTTTTATTCCCACAAATAGCGCTTTCTTTTGGTGGTATTTGATCCCCTCTGCGTCATTTCTGATTGCCGCTATAAATAAAAAAAAGTGACACTTTTGCAAAAAAACCCAGTTTTTCTTACTTTTTGCTAAAATACAAATCCCAAAAAAATATATAAAAAAACATTTTTCGGTTTTGGCCGATTTATATTCTTCCTCATATTTTTGGTTAAAAAAATTGCAATCGGCTTTTATTGATTGGTTTGCGCAAAAGTTGCCACGTTTACGGATGATGAGAATTCATTTCTGGGGTTTTTATTTTTTTGTTTATTTTTTACTAGTAATGGCGGTGATCTGCAATATTTAGCGGTACTGCAATATTGCAGCGGACATGTCGGACCATTTTGACACTTTTTTGGGACCATTGGCATTTATACAGCGATCAGTGCTATAAAAATGCACTGATTACTGTATAAATGCCACTGGCAGTGAAGGGGTTAACCTGCAGGGGGAGATCTAGGGGTTAACTGTGTTCCCTTGGTGTGTTCTAACTGTATGGGGGCTGGGCTGTCAGGGGCACCAGAGATCTAACTGATCCCACTGACAGGGATAAGTAGATCTCTGTCATGCCCCTGTCAGAATGGGCATTGGGTCCGCCCGAGCCGCGGGCACACTCCTGCTGAGCACACTCCTCCTGCCTGTCCGTAAATCGCCATCTATTTACGGCGATTCGCGAGACAGCTCCACAGTGCCGCAGTAAATATACTGCGCGCGGTGTGGAAGTGGTTAATGGGCACAATTAACACCCAAAGACAATTTTTTCAGCACCTGTTTAACAGGTTCATATCATTGCAATTGTTTTGGCCTTCATCAAGAGCACCTCTATAGGGTTACGGTGAGAAGGCGCCACCAACATCCAAAGACCAATGCCGTACATTGTAAACATCCATCACATACTCGTTGCTTCCTAAGCGGGACAATGTAACAGGTATGGGGGCTAGGATGGATGTTTACAATGTACGACGCTTATGTTTAAGACCCTGCTTTTTTACATTGCTGATCTTGTGAGTATGCACTTTACTGAATAAACTGGAAAGATTTTACACGGTGAGCACTTAGGTCTGTCTCTTCTACTCACTCCCTATGATATATCTGAACAACTCCCTAATGTGGATGAGCTGCAGCGGAAGCGGATCTGTTTCCCCTGGTGATTGCAGCCTGACCTGGGCTAGAGGGTAAAAGCGATGCAGACCACCTGTTAGCTCAGGGGTCACTATTTGGAGGTGAGCGAAACGAGTGATATCTGTGGTGAAGGGCACACAACAGTGGTGGTTTTATGATTCTTCTGCTGATTCATGGATCATTTTTTTCTTCCATCTCCTGCTGGGAATGTTTGTGCACCTTGATCTTTGTGCTTTGGACTCTGTGCAATAATATTTTTACATGTTATTATGGATGTATTTTCATCTTAGTTTTTATTGCACTGCTCCTTTGGTATATACAGTAAGTATGTGGAATTTGGTTTTCAGGACAAAGTGACAGGTTCTCTTGACATGTACTGATACTGCTCAGACCTGAACACTGCACCCACACAGAAGTACCTGGTATTTCCAAGGGCCCTGGCAGATGAAGTAAACATCAGGGGAGTACAGAAAAGGTAAAAATCAGTGGGGGTGCTCTATCAAGAAAACCCCTCAAAGTGACAGATTCTCTTTAATACTCAGCGTGCATATCCACAAGCTCCAGAATTGGTGTTCCTTGGAGATCGTTTAACCGCTCACCGACCGTATACTATATATATATATATGGCGGCAAAGAGGCTCCTCTGCACAGGATGATGTACCTGTATGTGTTTCTGCACTTCTGGGTCTGGGAAGCGCACACACCGCTGGCAACCCGCTCCCGTAGCCAATCAGCAGGTCTGGCAGATGTGCCATTCCCAAGAGAGGCAGAATGGTGGCCTGCCTATGTAAACAAGGCAGATCAGCGTTCTGTGAGAAGGGAAGGTAGTGATCCTGTGTTTCTGCTAAGCAGGAACACGGATCTCTGCCTTTCCTCAGTACAAGCACCCCCCACACAGTTAGGAAGCAATCCCTAGGAACACATTTAACTCTTTGATCGCCCCGATGTTAACCCCTTCCCAGCCAGTGTCATTAGTACAGTGACATTGCATATTTTTAGCACTGATCACTGTATTAGTGTCACTGGTTCCCAAAAAGTGTCACTTAGTGTCTAATTTGTCCACCACAATGTCGCTGATCGCCACCATCACTAGTAAAAATAATCTATCTCATAGTTTGTTGACACTATAACTTTCACGCAAAAAACAATTAATATATGCTTATTGGGATTTTTTTATCCAAAAATATGTAGTAGAATACATATTGGCCTAAATTGATAAAGAATTTTGATGTTTTCCATTTTTTTATTGGATATGTTTTATAGCAGAAAGTAAAAAATATTGTTTTTTTTTTTTTCAAAATTGTCAGTCTTTTTTTGTTTATAGCGCAAAAAATAAAAATCACAGAGGCGATCAAATACCACCAAAAAAAGCTCTCTTTGTGGGAAAAAAGGACATACATTGTATTTGGGTACAGCGTCGCACGACTGCGCAATTGTCAGCTAAAGTAACGCAGTGCCGTATCACAAAATATGGCCTGGCCATGAAGGGGGTAAAACTTCTGGAGGGCAAGTGGTTAAAGTGACACTATTTCTATTAGTGATAGAGGGTTGCTCCATAGTCAACAAGACATGACAATGGGATTTGTAGCATGCATAGAGAAGAGTACATTGTGGCAACCAACATGTACTGTTTGTTCCAAAGAAATAGAAGTGAGGGGGGGAAAGAAGAGGTTTGGTAGCTTGCAGAGTAGGTTACAAGGAGGCAGAAAAACACAGTAAAAACAATTTAATAAAAAATAGATAACAGGACCATTAAAGTGGTTGTCAAGTCATGACAACCACTTTAAACTACAGGTAATAATAAGGCTTACCTGTAGGTCCCATGAATATATCCTAGACCTGTACGGTTTAGGAGATATCCCCTGTATCTGCATGTGCCGACGTCATCCGCACATGCGCACTGAAGAATCGGCACCCGGGGTAGCGCAGGGTGCCGTTTCTTCTGTATTTGTGCCATAAATGACGCCTCCCGTGCGCATGCGCGGGAGTGACGTCAGCGCAGCTCCGCCAATCACAGTGCTGGAGCCCGCGCTGTGATTGGACAGAGCCGCAGACCCGGAAGAACGATGTCGCCCGTCACAGCGGTGTGCCAAGACCACTGCAACAGCTTCGTTCCAAGGTAAGTGTTTCATACTACTTCATTATGCCTTTGCTTTGCAGGATTTCTTTTTTATGGGGGGGTGGGGGCAGGACTTTACAACCACTTTAAGTAGTAAATGCGTATGATTTTTTTTTTTTTTTTGAGAAGGACAACCACATATAAACATGAAGAGCAAAGCGCAAAAAGATGTCAAAGATCCGGGATTCAAACACAGCTCACAAACGCAGCCTCAGCCTGGAGCCGGTGTTTGTGTACAGCCTGCAATAGCAGCATAGGCAGTGCTCAGGAACAGTGCTAGGAAGCTAAGGGTGAGAGGCACAGCACGCAGGTTACAGAGCTGTCAGCGGTGAATGTACACAATGGCAACGTGTTTCTGGGCATCCACCCCCTTCCTCAAGCTCTAAGGCTGTGCTGGTGAGCTGTGTTTGAGTCCTGGAGCTTTCCCTCTTCATCTGTCATGATAAGATACTTTGTTGACTGCAATCCATTAGTACTGACATCCCTCCTCTTTGATGTAAGTGGATTCCTGTTGCTGACATCTTTTTGCTCTCTGCACTTTGTTTACTGTTCTGAAGCTGAACCTTCCTATACACCTCCAAGTACTTTTTGATTGACAGAAGTCATAAGACATATTTATTGAACCAATATAGTTTTATGATTCCTCACTTTGTCACCTATATACCTGGCCTTCATCCTCCGCTAATACCAGTTCCCATTAGTGCTACAGTTGTCTTCTATTTTTATTTTAACTACACATATGTTTGTTGTTTTACCAGCCAAAGGATCTCCAATTCAAGAAAGCACTGTAAGGTCCTAGACCTCCACTGTAGATACACTCGAGTTGGCCCAGAACCCAGCCCAGCCTTTCATTGGACAATAATGGAGCAGCAGCAGACTGAAATGGCCATCTGTATTCTCTACCCTGAAAGAATTGAAAGCAAGACATGGGACTTTAACAGTGCCTTACATCTCAGGAATGTACAGATATTTGTTAAAATAAAGAATATTTATTACATTTTATTTCATACAGAAAGTTAAAAAACAGTTTTCAATTGAAACATGCATAGTCCAATAGTTAAAATATACCAGACACTCCCAGCCTTGGGCCCACTAGACCCATTCTTGTAAGATAAAACAATATTAGAACATTTAGGTATAAAATTGTCGATTGCATGTAGTGGGAATTCAAAGGCTGTGAAATCTTTACACATTTCGATACTATTGCTTCTTCAGGAAATATTCTAACATAAACTGGTATAATAATGTAGGGGGCGCTGTCTGCAGTCAAGAAGGAGGAGGAGGGAAGAAAAGAGAGGGGGGCCCCAAATGAGATGATTCCCCGATCAGTCAACACCAGAAAAGGGTGCAAATATGGAGGGGCAGTCAGCAACCAAGACAAATCTCGCCAAATGGCATCTTGTTGGAGGAGGACAATTTGGCATTGCTATTATCCATGGACAGTATATCCATTGTGGCTTATGTGCAATGAATGGGAGTTTTAAGCATCATCAGCCCTCTACTCTGCTTACTTTGGGAGATTTGTCTTGGTTGCTGAGTGCCCCTCCATATTTGCACCCTCCTATGTTTACTTTACAGAAACTGCCATCAAGTTGTTAGTCCATGTGGAAAGTTCAGCACTGGTTACAATATAGATCTTTAAGGCCATTGTTTTCTTTAAGTACAAGTTTTATGCTGTGTTCAGCCCTGATGAAGGGGGAGTGGTACTGCCCCTGAAACACGTTGGCTGTTTATGACTTTTTGACCAACAATTACAATTATCAGGGACTCTTTCATCTGTTTTTGGTCTCCTTTTTGTATTTCTATGGTTTCAGCTGCTGTTGGGTGCCCATTGAGGGAAGTCTTGCATGGTAACTGCTTCGCCAGAGCTATTGAGCTTGTTTTGAAGTTTTCCACTATTTGACCACATGTACAAGTTTAAAAGTTGCCAGCCCCTCTTTTAGTATGCTGTTCTTTATAATAATTCAGCCATTTTATAACAATTGCAGTAATATAATAAGTACAGAAATTAATGCACCATTAAAACCTCTATGAAAACACAATAATTAATAATATTGTGGCAGAGCGTTGAAAAAAGTTGAAAGGGATGGCCAAGGATTCTCAACAGGGCAGGTTGAGGGGCTCCAAAAGATTTGCTTACATAGGACGAAACTGGCTTTTCAGTTTCCTCATTTCTTAAAGTCCACTTCGGGATCTGGAGCCCGGGAATTTCTTAGAGATCCGGGTGGGATGAAATCCCCAGTCCTGGGTCCTGGTTTCCTGACCTACCGGGAGACTGATTGCCCAGCTGGTGGAGGCCTGTTAAGAGTAGTCAGGACCAGGCTTTGGTGTCACACAGACACTGGGAGACAGGCGGTTTCCAGGGGTCTAAAGGCTGCAGGAGGCAGTCTGGACGTCCACGTCTGCCAGGAGGCAGAGGTGACCCACGATCGCACAGTGGCCGATCGCTTATCAGCCAGGAGGGCTACTGAACCATATAGCCAGGAGGGCTATTGATCGCTTTAGCCAGCAGGGCTAGGATGTCGTTATAGCTAGGAGAGCTAGATATCGTTTATGAGCCAGGAGGCCGAAGGTTTGCATTTGTACAGTGATGGTGGAACCTCCTGTACGGGAAATGCTGTGATTTCTGTTTTACTTTGAGCTTTTCTTTTAATAAACATGGGCTACCATGCCCTCGAAAAGAGATCCTGGCTGTCGTGAACTTACTCCAAATGCACCTACCACAAGAGCTAAAGACCTCCATGTCACAATATTTACACCATTATAAATGTGTATACATCCAAAAAAAGGTATGCACCTGTCAGAAAAGCAGAGTACAGGTTCAGATTCGAAGAACTGTGCATGCACATGGATCAGGATCAGGGTCGTGCGCAGATCTGCATGTCTGGGCTGAGGCACGTGTGCATTATTGTGCATTGGAATTGACCTTTGACACCCAGTGGCCTATTTAAAGCAATGCAAAGCTCAAGATCATTGCTGGGTGATTGTCAGCTCCTGTGATCCATCACCAGTCTTTGCTTGCTGTTCCTTCTGTACTATACTTGATTTGCTTTCTGATGCCATCTGATCCTGATCCCTCCTTTACTTGACTTTGGTATCTGGCTACGCATCCTGCTTATCATTTTGGTCCTGTTTTCTCCCCGCTTGACACTGATCCCCCGGCTTGGCTTCCATTTATGCTCAGGTCTCCCAATTCTGCATCTCCGTTGCCCAGTTGCTGCCAACATCTGCTCATCTGACCATGGTTTTGTCTTCTGTATCTGAAAGTTCCTATGACAACATCCAACACAAGTTCCTGCTCTACAGCTCCTGCCATGCTGCTTGATCCACATCTATCTCTGGTTAGGACCTACCACTGGCACCTGTGCCATTCCATATCCTGTAATACCTTGTTGTCAATCTTGGAGGAAAAACAGGACAGGAGGTGTAAGGGAGAGGCCTCTCATCTGCTCAGTCTCTACTAGGGATGCAATTGTATTGGAACCTGGGTGGGCACTATACTAAATACACTACACATTTTGTATTGCAGGAAATAAAGTGTTTAATTTTTTTATTCTCTTCCTGTTATAATTGATATGAATGACTCTCCTTTCCCCTTATTCACTTTATTATGAGCACACCCTGCACGCCTATGGCACTTATATAAATCCTTGTCTATCAAGGAAAGTATATTTTTCTCTTTATTTGGTGAGTTTATTACAGCATCAGCTAATTTATTCCTCAACCTCGGTGCTGTCCTATAAACAATGTTAGGTCTATTTGGAAGCAAAAGGCCCCAATATTTTTTCTCCAGTAAAATAGACCAATTTTCTGAAACAATTTTCTCAAACAGTTTATACTGAGCAGTAAAATCTGTAATGAAACTTAAGTCTTCACATTTCTTTACAGTTTTGTTTTTATCATGTTTTTATTAATTCAATGTTATCCTATTTTATGAATTTCTCTATCTAAAATTCCTGGGCTTTATCCTTAATACCAGACTTTATCAGCCAGGATTCAATTGAACCCTAGGGCTCCTCTAGAAGTTGCCAGTGGTTCCTTAAACAAGTAGCAATTTCTGATTCCCAAAAAAAACCACTGTTACCTATGATGATTTACGCTATCTGTAAGGGGAGCACTATGATTGACCACCAATCTATTCTTCTCAGTGACTACAAATGTAAGGGGCATTCTTCTCACTGACCACTAAGGTAAGGGATATTATTCCCATTGACCATTAATGTAAGGCGCATTCTTCCCAATGGCCACAATGCTAATGTACAATGAAATGTAGATATTATAAGTATTAGCACTTAGCAGGGGTTCCCTGAGACCTGAACATTTTATCAAGGGTTCCTCCATGTTAGAAGGGTTGAGAAAGGCTGACTCTATTCTTCAACAAATGGATAGAAGAGGAGAAAGGTGCCCAATATAATATATTAAGTCAATTTATTAAAAAACTATTAAATATTAAGATTATGCACTCATATGGGCGAAGCAATAACAGGCATGTCATTGTAGTAAAAGTCTATGGCCGCAGGTAGATGGATGGCTTGAGCTGCTGGAGGCTTGGTGGAGAAGAAGCCACTGGAAGACCGGGGAGGAAAGCCACCTCTGGGAGCAGGATGCAAAGCCATAGGTGAGACAGGAGATATAGGAGCTGCAGCTGCTAGTGCCCACAGTCAGATCGGTAAAGCCGAAGCTTTGCTGGAAGAAAGTGCCGTGCAGGAAGGGTTGGACAGCCTGGAAGCACCGCCGAGGAAGTGATTGTGTGTTTACTCTGGAACACGTTGCGGAAGAACTACAAGCTTTCTTCATCAGCCTGGACTCTATTCTTCAGTATATTAGTTGGTTGTAGATCATCTTCTTCTTATATACAGGTTCTTTTGATTCCTACAAAGGGACACCTCAGGATATTGGATAGGCACTTAGAGAGATGTAACCATTCCTGTCTGCAGGTATAAATGGGTTTTAGTATATATTCTATCTTCTTGCACCAGTATATTAGATCCAAAGGTGTTGCCTCATTTCTTTTGTACTGGAATGATCACATTATACCCATCCAAAACCAACAACAGAGATCTTTCATCCCACTCCAGATAAAGATGTCATCTATAAAACACTTGTAAAGGCATAATTCTAGTAATTTTTTTTTTCATTAACAAATCTTCTTAACCATCTATCCCTATATATATCGGCAAGGCTTCGTGAAAATTTAGCTTCCATAGCTGCCCCAGCATTCTCTAAGTAAATTTGCCCCCCCCAAACGAAAACAAATGTTATGTTTTAAACAGAATGTTACACAGACCACAATATTCTGCTTTAGGTATGTCGCTATTCCTTTACAGGGCTGATTTAACTGCTTTACTACCCTTATGTTGAATAATTGTATACAGGGGAAAACACATCTGCTGTGAAAAATATACATTTTTTTTTTTTTTTAATTAACTGCTCGGAAAAGATGTAATAGATGTTTCATGTCTCTGGGGTAGATTTGACCAAGGATTGTAGAAATAAATCTATGAAATCTAGCAAGCCTGCTAACAATTGGTGTTCCTGGGGGATGCCATCTTTATTTTTGGTTAATAATAAATTACCAGGATCTGATGAGCTGAGGGAGCCACATAAGCAGGCTCTTTCTTGTTAAAGAGGAAGTAAACCCTGATTGGGTTTACTTCCTCTATATTCCCCTGCAAAGTAGAAGCATAATGGGCTACTATGCATCGCATAGTAGCCCGTTATGTGTCACTTACCTGCAAACGAAGCCTGAGATGTCCAGAGCTGTCCCCTGTGCAGGCAGCATCTATCTTCAGCCCTCTTCCTTCCGGGGTCGCGATCTCCGGCTCTGTGACTGGCCGGAGTCGCGTGACGTCACTCCTGCGCATGCGCGCAGGAGACGCCAGTCACGGCACGATCTCAGTGAAGAAATGGCATGGAGGCCGTTTCTTCACTGCCCAATGACGTCAGCACAGCTAGTACTCTGCATATCTCCTGAACCGTGCAGGTTTGGGAGATATGCAGGGCGCTTACTGGTAAGCCTTATTATAGGCTTACCTGTAGGTTAAAGTGGTTGTCATGGGTTGACAACCACTTTAAGAATTTTTTCCCTTTCACCTTTTTTTATCTAATTATTTTAACTGTATTATACAGTGGGTAAAATAAGTATTGAACTGAACACCGTTTTTCTAGGTAAATATATTTCTAAAGGGGCTATTGACCATATTTTCACCACAAGTCAGTAACAACCCATGCAATCCATAAATACAAAGAAACAGAATTATAAAATCAATCAGTGCAGACAGACAACAGTTTATAAGCAGCTGAACACATAGGGTAAAACATAATAAATCCCTTAAATGAATGATTAAAATTATTATTGTGCAGCGCTCAAGGAAAAAAATAATTGATAAAGTCTATTATCAAGTCCATAAATCCATAAGAGTATCCTTCTATGGTGTCAAACACATTTGATAAATCATTAAAGAAAAAACAGTTGCGCTAAATATGCATTTCAAATTAGTGAAAATAATAAGTGTATAAACTCCAAATTAGAGTGAAGATAATGTCCAATATTGATTGGAAAAATTGTTCCTTTAAAGTCCAACACCAAAAGATTAGGAACTCTGTGATTAAATTCCAAAGTGGTTATTTAAGATGTATAATGTCCCGGAAATCACTCCAACACCATAAAAAAGTGAAAATATTGAGACTCGATTCTTCCTTTAAATCGACACAAGGGTGAATAGACCGCCACCGGAAGATAGTACACCTCTAGATTAATAAAAGGTACCCTTACCGGAGGTAATGGACTTACTATCGCTAGCAAGTCGTGAACACTGGCAGAAATATAACCCTCTGCGGGGTATCACACTCCAAGGGGTCCTCTCTTCCTAGTGAAAATACGTCTGATAGGATAGACAGCCTACTCCAGCCTCTCTTCAACCGAGAATCTCATTCATATG
>BLSH010244137.1:1484-13425 GCA_018402905.1 Glandirana rugosa
AGGGATGTGCCGAACACCCCCCGGTTCGGTTCGCAGCAGAACTTGCGAACAGGCAAAAAATTTGTGCGAACGCTGTTAAAATGAATGGGACTCAAATACAAAAGGCTTATATGCAAGTTATTGCCCTAAAAAGTGTCCTGCCCTAGGGGACATGTATCAATGCAAAAAAAAGTTTTTAAATCAATCGTTTTTTTCAGGAGCAGTGATTTTAATAATGTTTAAAGTGAAATAATAAGAATGAGATATTCCTTTAAATATCGTGCCTGGGGGTCCCCTTAGTCTGCCTGTAAAAGGGCACACCACTGTGATGTTTAGAACATAGCCAGAGCAAAATGACATTTCTAAAGGAAATATTGTCCTTTATTATCGTGGCTGTAATGTATTGCCAGTTCCCGGCAATATAGATAAAATCACTTAAAAAGCATTGTTGCCCACCCCCCCCCCCCCAGTCCATACCAGGCCCTTCGGGTCTATTATGGATTTTAAGGGTAACCCCGCTCCGAAATGTAAAAAAAAAATTGGATATGGCCCCCCCCCTAAAGTCCGTAACAGACCCTTCAGGTCTGGTATGGATTTTAAGGGGAACGCCATGCCAAAATGTAAAAAATAAATGGGGTTGGGGTCCCCCCAAAATCCAATCTAGACCTTTATCCAAGCATGCAACCCTGGCATGGCAGGAGGGGGTGGGGACGAGCAAGCGCCCCCCCTCCCAACCATACCAGGCCACATGCCCTCAACATGGGGAGGATGCTTTGAGGTCGCCCCCAAAGCACCTTGTCCCCATGTTGATGGGAAGAAGGGCCTCATCCCCACAACCCTTGCCAGTGATTGTGGGGGTCTGCGGGCGGGGGGCTTATTGGAATCTTGAAGCCCCCTTTAATAAGGGGGCCCCCAGATTCTGACCCCCCATGTGAATAGGTATGGGGTACATTGTACCCCTACGCATTCACCAAAAAAGTAGTACAAAAAACAGGCAGTTTTTGACAATGCATCCTCCCTATGTTGAGGGCATGTGGCCTGGTATGGTTTGGAGGGGGGGGGGCACTCACTCGTGCCCATACCCTCCTGCCATGCCAGGGCCGCGTGCTCGGATAAGGGTCTGGTTTGGATTTTGGGGGGACCCCTACACAATTTTTTTTTAAAATTTGGTGCCGGGTTCCCCTTAAAATACATACCAGACCTAAAGGGTCTGTTACGGACTTGGGGGGGAACCCTACGCAATTCTTTTTTTTTTTTTATTTTGGTGTGGGCCCTGCTGTTGTAAATTAGTTTAAAAATTGTGATGACATGCCCCAGTCAAACAGGTGCTGAAAAACTGGGTGTTGGCAGAGCCAGAACACTGTAATCCCTTGCAGTTACTCTTGTTGGGCGCAGGAACAGGCCCTGCTGTTGTAAATTAGTTTAAAAATTGTGATGACATGCCCCAGTCAAACAGGTGCTGAAAAATTGGGTGTTGGCAGAGCCAGAACACTGTAATCCGTTGCAGTTACTCTTGTTGGGCGCAGGAACGGGCCCTGCTGTAGTAAATTAGTTTAAAAATTGTGATGACCTGCCCCTATAAACCAGGTGCAGAAAAAATGGGCCTTGGGTGTTGGTGGTGCCCTAAATACAAAATATCGTTCTGGATTATGGACAGGAGGAATAGGAGCAGTGGCAATCTTATAGGGATCCCAGGTCCCTAGCAAATGTAATCAGTTGCATCAGCACCAGGGGCTTGATAGCTGCTGATCCAGGACTGATTCCTTTTTATAAATGTGAGCCTATCAACCAAGTCTGTGGACAGGCGCACTCTTTGATCGGTTACAAACTTTCCAGCAGCACTGAATGTCCATTCAGAAAGCACGCTGAATGCAGGACAGGCCAATAACTCAATTGCATATTCAAGTTCCGGCCAGTGGTCCATCCTCAAGACCCAGTAACTCAGTGGATGCTCAGTTGGAAAAGTCTGCTCTTGCCCCTATATATTCCTGCACCATATAATGCAGATGCTCACAATGGTTGCTTGAACCTATCTGGCCTGGGCGCTGAGGACTGAAAATGAAGGCATTGGTCATCCGGCCACCTTCTTCACCGCTCTGCCTCTAAACGATCGACGCTTCTGAAACATGTTGTCCAGCACCAGGACATGGTAGCCTCCCAGGGTCTGGAAAGGCGTTGCACAAACTTTTCTTCAAAGCATCCTGAAGATGCTTTATCCTCTGTTCCCTCTGTGCAGACAGGAAGAGCTCTGCAACTTTACCCTTGTAACATGGATCAAGAAGGGTTGCCAGCCAGTAATGATCCCTCTCCTTGATACCACGATCCTAGGGTCTTTTTGCAGGCTTTTCAGAATCAGAGAGCCCATGCAGGCTAAGTTTGAGGAGGCATGAGTGTCCTCTGGGTCACAGAGGATGACATTATCAGGAACGACCTCCTCCCAGCCACGTACAACTCCTTGGGTTTCTGGGGACTGAAAACCATGATCCCTTGAAGACTGCTGCGTGTTATCCTCCACATTTATGCTGACACAATAATCCTCCTCCTCCTGTGTGTTTGGCGGCTCTGCAGGAATGCTCTCTGCATAAAGGGGGCCTTGAGAGGAAAGGAAGTCCTCTGTTCTGCTTCAAGTGCCCTGTCCATGATTCCATGAAGCGTGTGCTCCAGAAGGAATATTAGAGGGACAGTGTCACTGATGCATGCATTGTCACTGCTCACCATCCTTGTGGCCTCCTCAAATGGTGACCGGACAGTGCATGCATCCTTGATCAGTAGCCACTGACGTGAAACTATGCCCACAGAGGTACTCATTGATGGGCCTCTGCTGTGCGTGCAGCTGCTGCAGCATTGCCAATGTTGAGTTCCACTTGGTGGGCATGTCACAAATGAGGCAGTTGGTGGGCAGGTTAAATTCCTGCTGAATGTCAACCAGCCGGGCACTGGAATTGTATGAACGCAGACTTTTCTGGCCTACCTCAGGATACCTGGTAAGCCTGGGTACCTGATCAAGAAAAGCTGCACCACCAAATTCAAGACATGTGCCAAGCATGGAACATGTGTCAAGTGTCCCTGTCGGATGTCAGAGAGAAGGTTGGTGCAATTGTCACATACAACCATTCCTGGCTCAAGCTGCCATGGTGTCAATCACCTCTGAGCCTGCCCCCGCAGAGTTGACAGAATCTCAGCCCCAGTGTGGCTCCTGTCCCCAAGACAGACTAACTCAAGCACCGCATGGCATCTTTTAGCTTGAATGCTTGTGTAGCCCCTTGAACGCTTAGGGAGCACTGCAGGTTCAGAGGACAATTCTGCAGAAGAGGCCACAGAGGTGGAAGAAGAGGAGGAGGTGGAGGAGATGGATGTGGCAAAATCACCACCAGCTTTTTGGAGGCGTGATGGCAGAACTAGCTCCAATGCTGAACCCTGTCCTGCATCCTTCCCAGCTGCCAGTAGAGTTACCCAGTGTGCCGTGAAGAAAAGATAAAGTCCCTGACCATGCCTGCTGGACCATGAGTCAGCAGTAATATGAACCCTGCTGCTGACCGCCCTGTCCAACGAGGCCAAATCATTGCCTTCCACATGACGGTAGAGAGCTGGAATGGCCTTACGTGAAAATATATTTTTTTGGGAACCTGCTGCTGTGGGACAGCACATTCCACAAATTCATGAAAGGGTGCAGAGTCAACCAGCTTAAAAGGCAACAGTTGGAGTGCTAGCAATTTGGCCAAGCTAGCATTAAGACGCCAAGCATGTGGATGGCTGGGACAGTATTTTTTTTCTTTTTTACAGTTCAGCAACTGGGTTAGGGATGTTTGCCTGCTTAATTCACCTGGTGGTGTACTGCTAGCAGATTGCTGCAAGTACTTGTGGCACACATTGCTAGACCTTAATTTCTCTCAGTGCAGGTTTTGGAGAGGGCTTTAGGTATAGAAGGGGTTGAGATCCCAGATAAGGAGCAAGGAGAAGTCTGCCTTATTTTCTGGGGTGGGTTTTTCAGGTGCTGTTGCCAACGGACTGCATGGCTGGTCGTCATATGTCTTGTCAAGACAGTAGTGCCCAAGCGGCTGGAGTTCTGGCCGTGCTTGACCCGCTTCAGACATAGATTGCAAATAGCAAAGGTGCGATCTACTGCACATGTGTTGAAAAATGCCCACACCAAAGAACTTTTAAAAGTCTGCAGGGAGCCAGCAGCGCCTCCTCATCACTGGAGCAAACTTGGCAGTATGCTGCAGCTGGGGGAACATGACTGCTAGTTTCTTGTGCTTCTGCGGCACCCCCTGTCTCTAGGCTCAGGCTACTCCCTTCCTCAATCTGGAAACCAACATCAGAGCCTTCAAATTGCTGCCATCCTCTATCAGCATGTAACCGACACTATGGTCTAATAATTCTGGTGACTCCTCTGTGCATGATGGTGGGGCTACAGAAGGAGTAACTGTGGACAAGGATCCGGTGGAATAGGCTGCTTTGCCAGCTGCATTGAAAGGCAAACTTGTATGAGCCTGGGTGACAGAGGATGAGGACAGCTTAGTTATCCACTCCACCAACTCTTCTGCATGTTGAGGCTGAATAGTACGGCCAACAGCAGAAAAAAAGGACAAGCGTGACCCGCCCTCAGAGGATGTCAAATAACTCTCTGAGGATCTGAAAAAAAGAATTGTTGCTCTACATAAAGATGGCCTAGGCTATAAGAAGATTGCCAAGACCCTGAAAATGAGCTGCAGCACAGTGGCCAAGAGCATACAGTGGTTTAACAGGAGAGGATCCACTAAGAACAGGCCTCATCATGGTCGACCAAAGAAGTTGAGTGCATGTGCTCAGCTTCATATCTAGAAGTTGTCTTTGGGAAATAGACGTATGAGTTCTGCCAGCATTGCTTCAGAGGTTGAAGGGGTGGGGGGGGGGGGGCAGCCTGTCAGTGCTCAGACCATACGCCGCAAACTGAATCAAATTGGTCTGCATGGCTGTCGTCCCAGAAGGAAGCTTCTTCTAAAGATGATGCACAAAGCCCGCAAACAGTTTGCTGAAGACAAGCAGACCAAGGACATGGATTACTGGAACCATATCCTGTGGTCTGATAAGACCAAGATAAACTTATTTGGTTCAGATGGCGTCAAGCGTGTGTGGCGGCAACCATTTGAGGTGTACAAAGACAAGTATGTCTTGGCTACAGTCAAGCATGGTGGTGGAGTGTCATGGTCTGGGGCTACATGAGTGCTGCTGGCACTGGGGAGCTACAGTTCATTAAGGTAACCATAAATGCCAACATGTACAGTGACATACTGAAGCAAAGCATGCTCCCCTCCCTTTGGAGACTGGCCGCAGGGCAGTATTCTAATATAACAACCCCAAACACATCTCCAAGATGACCACTGCCTTGCTAAAGAATCTAAGGATAAAGGTGATGGACTGGCCAAGCATGTCTCCAGACCTAAACCCTATTGAGCATCTGTGGGGCTTCCTCAAACAAAAGGTGGAGGAACGCAAGGTCTCTAACATTCACCAGCTCCGTGATGTCGTCATGGAGGAGTGGAAGAGAACTCCAGTGGCAACCTGTGAAGCTCTGGTGAACTCCATGTCCAAAAGGGTTAAGGCTGTGCTGGAAAATAATGGTGGCAACACAAAATATTGACACTTTGGGCCCAATTTGGACATTTTCACTGTACTCACTTTTTATTGTCAGCGGTTAAGACATTAATGGCTGTGTTGAGTTCTTTTGAGGGGACAGCAAATTTACACTGTTATACAAGCTGTGCACTCACTACTTTACATTGTAGCAAAGTGTCATTTCTTCAGTGTGGTCACATTAAAAGATATAATAAAATATTCACAAAAATGTGAGGAGTGTACTCACTTTTGTGAGATAATGTGTGTGTGTGTGAATGTATGTATGTATATGGGTGTGTATCTATATACACACACAGTGTATTGAGTGTACACTATATATCAGTGCATTATAGTGCATTCGGGGGTGTACGTACAGTATATAGTAGACTACACGTAGTGTCTTAAAATATACACAGTCTAATATATATATATATATATATATATATATATATATATATATATACTGTATATACATATATACATACACACAGTGTATTGAGTGTACACTATATATCAGTGCATTCGTGGGTGTACGGTATATAGTACACTACTGGATGTGGTGTCTTAAAATATATACAGTACATGTGTACACCGAGGATCACCGTACAATGGTTCTTGATTCAAAGGAAGATCACATCACAGAAAAGTGCAACGTTTCGGAGCCGCACAGGTGTGTATGTGTATGTGTGTGTGTATATATATATATATATATGTATATTTCTTGTACTGCCTGCACTAACTGACTGTATACAGATCGCCCTATCTAGTATAGATTTCACTCTACAATAACTGCCTGTATTAACTGACTGTATACAGATCTCCCTATCTATCTAACTATCTATCTATCTAATATTTTGTCACAATAATCACTAGCTACACTGAACTGCCTTCCGCCACTAGCTAAGCTCACTGTCTTTCTCTCCACGTTATTCACACACTACATAGAGCCGCTGTACAAGCGGCTTTATATAGTGTGGGGCGTGGATTGAGGCTGCTGATCAGTGATTGGCTAAAGGCACCCTGCCTTTAGCCAATAATATCTCTCTCACAGCAGAGCGCTCTGTGATTGGCCAAAGCATGCAGATCATGTGCATGCCTTGGACAATCAGCGGGCGGCATTTCCCCCGCCATTGGAATACATTATGGGGTGCTCTAAGTTCCGGCGAACGCCCCATAATGTTCTAATTGTGACAAATGGACGAACGCACATTGTTCGAGTGGAACTTATGTTCGACTCAAGACGCTGGCCCACCTCTTCTAGGCAACTTCCGTCAGAGGCATCTCCCATTCTGATGGCCAACCCCCTTGGGGTTTGTTTCCTAGAATTTCTGGTCAAACACCATAACATACAAGGTTGTGGGATGTCAAAGATGATCTCTAAACCAACAAGCAGTCAAAGTTGTCTACAACAAATAAGGCTATCAGGATATCAACCTGACAGTAACCTCGACGGCTTCCCAGAGATGGAAACAGTAGAACTATTGACACCCAACTGGGGCTACAGACTAGCCAAGAAGTGTATCCAGTAAACTCAGTCTCCAGGCTCCTTACCTGGATCCACATTCGTCCAGTAGTGAGGAGGACAATTAATTGCCCGGTGGCCTGTAGGCCAGGATATCCCCAGGTACATTCTCGGATGTAGGATCCTCCTATTCACCTCTTGATGTTCAAAGCCGCGTACAGCATGGCCATCGGTAGCAGCTAAATTTAATCAAGTTGTATCTAGATGCGGGAGACCAAGAAGTGAGGGTTCAAATGGAGGTCTCACCTTTTAAAACCCTGTTGAAGCCAGGGCACCTATTCCTAGATCATAAGAAACCTTCCAGAGTTAAAGGATTGAATCCTCTGTCCCTTACTGTAAGTATTGAACTGGATATAAGTAGGCCTAGATGGGGAATTAAGCGGCGGATGTGCAGTTGATCCTCACACACGCATATCTTGGTAGACCAAGTCTGAAAAAAAAAAAGTCTGTGCAGTTTCTTTCCCCAGGGGCCTTCCAAATAATGAAGAACATGTTGTCTCACTCGCCATCCTCTGGATAGGACTTCCTCAATGTGGGCAGTAACACTAAAGCATACGGCTGATATGCACAGGAAGGAAGGATCTCCGATATCCAAGCGTCAAGCTGTAAGCTACCTTGTTGCTACCATTTTCAGAGAGACTAGCCCTAGTCTCTTTTCAGTGCGATGCAAAGGTGGCATCTGGGTTGGGACATCACCCTCCAGCATGTCCAAATCAAAATGTCTGAATAATTGCAAGCATTAAAATAGGGATGCGATGTTAAAAAAGAAAAAGGGGGGATGGATATATATATATATATATGTATATATATATATATATATATATATATATATATATATATATATATGAATATATAATAGGTCTCCTCCTCAGAGAACAAAGGAGATGCTCAGAAGCATCCGAAGAGGATGCTCACTGTCCATTTAGTCACTGGCTTTGTTACTGGTGTAGGTAACTCAGCGTTTAGATGGCTAGTACAAACCCAGCGATTGAGTGCAAAGAGCGCTTTTAACAGACGCATTGCGCATACACGAACAGAATTCAAAGGAGTATCCCCAGAATTAAGCTGTGAACGGTGGCATAGTCTACATTCAAAAGGTTTGGTCTCCTTTTTAAGGGGACCCAGGGGCGTTAAATACAATACACTTTGCTGGTTCACTAGGATAGATCTAATCCATGATTTAAAACACTTCAGCATTACCCACCCTTGTCGTTTGGTGCTTGGTACATCCTATACATATATGCTGTCATGCTGTGTTAGGAAAGAGGAACAGCTGCATGACAGCATATAGGTCCCTCCCTAAAGGCTTCACAGCGAGGAAAGTCAACAAGAATGAGGCCAAGAGGGAGGAGACCTGCTTTTTATAGTGTAACCGGTCCTGGAAAAATGGCAGGGGGCGGAGCCTACCCATATGTATATGCTATCATGCTTTGCATCAGGAAAGGAAAATTACCATCAGGTAAGTATAACATTTTCCTCTTAGTATTTGCTTACGCATGTTTGACAAAATTAATTTCTGATTGACTGCTATGTATTACTGTAGTTTGTACATTGCTTTTTTCCTTTAATGTATAAGCCCAAAATTGTTCTTTCAGGCCTCATTCACACAGACATTTAATATTGTTAGTGTCTTAAAGCGGAGTTCCACCCACATTTGGAACTTCTGCTTCTCAGATTCCCCCCCCCCCCCCCCCGTGCCACATTTGTCACCTTTCGGGTGAGGAGGGGGTAGCGGATACCTGTCTTTGACAGGTATCGTGTCCCCACTTCCGGGAGTGTGGGCCGCAGCGAATTATGTCAGCGGCCTGGCTCCCTCCTCCTCCCTTCTCCACCGCCAGGCCAGTAGCAGCTGTGCAGCGGAGCCTCGTGCATGCACATGTTCCCTTAACCGCAATTGTGGCAGCAGCACCCGAAAGCTAATGGAAACATCGGCTGCAGTGCTGACATTGCTGGACTCCATCACTGGACTCCAGGACCGGTAAATGTGCTATTATTAAAAGTCAGCAGCTACAGTGTGTTTAGCTGCTGGCTTTTAATTTTTGCTCGGCTGAGTGGACCTCCGCTTTAAAGCTTTTATTGTTTACTGATGTCTAGGAATAATAAAAAAAATACACCGGTATTAACATGGCGTGCAGTTGACCTATATGCAATTATAATTGAGATAATCTTTTGAAACTGATCTCAGATATTTGCTAATCCCGGTTTTCATGATTTTTATCACTTAATGATCACACCTCAACACAACATGTTGTAGCCATATAATAGTATTCAATAACTACAGAACATATATTTACAGAATTTATATTTATGACTTGAAAATATTTCCTATTCCTAAACCCTAATTCCTGCCAATTGTATTTTCTTTTTGTTTTGGATACAGTGGAGATCAATTAGCATGTCTGCCATTTTTTTTTTCTGTCTGTGACCCCCGATTAAAGAGATTTTCTTGCACTTCCTGCCCCTGTGACACCAGGACAAGAAATGGGGGGAGTGGTTTACAATGTGACTGCACCAACAAAAACATTCGAGAGATTTACTATTACCTCCTGTTTAGACAGGAAGTGATGGAAGAGACACGGATTGCAATATAAATATGACAAAAGCTCTAACCCTTTACTACTCTATCTGCAGCAAAATAAAGCATTGTGTCTGGAGTTGGTCTTTAATTCTTCCTACAACAAGAATTATTTAAAAGAGTAACGTAAATGTTTCAAGATTGATAAGTTCAATAAATAAAATGCTGTTTATAGAGGTTATGGTCACTGGAGTTCAATTTCTTTTATGTCCTCAAAACCTGATATAATTTCGAATCACTGCAAGAAAGTCAAGAAAGATATATACTATGAAGGAAAATAGAACTTCTCTAAAATGAACATATATTGGAATGAAGAAGATTTTTCAAGGCTGCTAGTGCAGCAGGCACATATTTCAGCCACAGTACCTATTGACATCTATAATCTTTTGTGGCATATAATAAATTAATGAATAAATGAAATACAGTCTTTAGAAATAAATCACATTTTAACTAACATCCTGTAGATGAAGAGAATCAATGTTGAACTAGCAAAGAAGGTTTTCAGTTGGGGCTTTAGGACCAATACACCCCTAACTTTTTACCTTTTCAGCTATGGGCCTATTGATTTGAAAATAACTTCTTTTTACTTTAGATAAAAAAGTAATACTTATATTGTTTTTCTTTTGGGACAAAGAAAGCTTTCTTTTGGGGATACTCTTTTACAAAAATTACTTTATTCTCCATGCAATTGTTAAATCCGTTTAGGGAGTCTTCAAACAAGACGTTCCAGATGAGACAGAGGGGTTGATTTACTAGAGCTTGAAAGTGCAAAATGTGGTGCAGCTCCACACAGAAACCAATCAGCTTCAAGGTTTTGTTGTCAAAGATTGATTGAACAAGCTGAGGTCAGAAGCTGATTGGCTAGCATGCACAGCTGCACCGGTTTTTGCACTCTCCAGCTTTAGTAAATCAACCCCAGTAAGGGCCGGTTCACATTGTAGCGAGGCGGAGCGGCGCGGAGCGACGCGATGCGGCGCTCCAGGCGATCTCAAAGCGGCTTGCTAGGCGACTTCTATCATAGAAGTCAATGCAAGCCGCCTGAGATCGCCCTAAAAATAGTGCAGGGACCATTTTTCTAATGCGGAGCGAAGCGATTCGCTCCTATTAGAACGGTCCCATTTGCACAGCATTGAGGCGAATTGTCAGGCGACTCAAGTCGCCTGACAATTCGCCTAGATGTGAACTGTCAGCGAAGTCGCGCCGCTCCGCCTCGCTACAATGTGAACCGGCCCTTAGTCCAAATTCAGAAAAAATGAAGGTGCGTTTATTCACTGTAGTCGAGAAATACAATACACAGTTCTCAGCTACTATGAAGTGAGTATGATGAAAGTGTTTCTGAGGTTACATCTACAGGCTATATAATTTTATAGTCATGAATATGCATGATATGGGTGTGTTTTAAGTGCATTCAGAATTTATATCTTCTTAGTAGTAACCAAACCGTTAAATGGGTGTTAACATCATGTGACTGATAGAAAGTGAAACTGGAAACAGGCGCCGCCATGACAGTTCTAGTTCTTCAGCTTCACTTCTCAGGTACAAAACAAGGCATCTAAGAAGGAACGAAAGAAAGAAACCAAGCTTAGTATAAATTCTTAAAGCGATAGTCTCTCTCTATATCTATATATATCATCTCAACATTATTGAACCCCTATAATCCTACTCGCAAACCAAGGAAGCTAAACCAGTATGCTTCAGCCAATGTTTGTTTTAAGACAACTACTGTAGTGTGAATTTAAATAAAAGAATACATTTTATTCTACAATTTGTCCCACTTATAATGACCTTAAAATTATGATTAAATACGATATAAAAAGTAGCAGTTAAAGCATTATTAACTACTTCCTGACCACGCTATAGCCAAAAGACGGCTACAGTGTGGTCGTCCAGTTTTGGGAGGGCATCCGTAGATGTCCACCCAGAACCCCGCTTCCAGTGCCCCCCCCCCCCACAGGCACGCACCCTTTGCGCTCGGCGACCGTTGTGTCCTTCGAATGCAGCAGATCACGGTAAAGAGCCAATCCCAGTGGCCCTTTACCATGTGATCAGTTGTGTTTAATCACAGCTGATAACCAGCAGGAAAGGATTGCCTTTAACCCGCAAGCCTGTCAGAATATTGTTTACACTAATAATCAGGGCACTGATCATCAGTGCAGCCCCATCAGTGCCAATCAGTGCTTATCAGTGTTGCCCATCAGTGCCTCCTATCAGTGCTCATCAGTGTAGCCTATCAATGTCCTTCAGTGCAGCCTCATCAGCGCATGTCA
>BLSH010244205.1:34221-51358 GCA_018402905.1 Glandirana rugosa
ATGGTCACGAGTCGTTACGTCGTAATGGTCACGGTCCCGATGGGGACAGTCTGATGGGGGAACTCTGATAGGGGAACTCTGATGGGGGCTCTCTGATGGGGGAACTCTGATGGGGACCTCTGATGGGGGCTCTCTGATGGGGACTTTTGCTGTCCAATGGGGCATTCTGTTGGCACGCCCGTCCTCCCCTCCCTTGGTCCTCCTCCTCCAGCGGTCGTTGTAACAAAGTCCCGCCTCCAGTAATAGGCAGAACACTGATCCAATCCTGGCAAATTGAATTAGTGTGACGTGTATTATAGGAGCCGGTCTAGGAGGCGGGACCTTGTTACAGAGGCCGCCGGAGAAGGACCGAGGGAGGGGAGGATGGGCATTCCGGGATATTTCAACTCCAAAATCCAGACACTGATGAGGCTGCATTGCTGGTCACTGGTATTGCTGCATTGCTGGGCACTGGTAATGCTGCATTGCTGGCACTGGTAATGCTGCATTGCTGAGCACTGGTAAGGCTGCATTGCTGGGCACTGGTAAGGCTGCATTGCTGGGCACTGGTAAGGCTGCATTGCTGAGCACTGATCAGGCTACATTGCTCGGCACTGATCAGGCTGCATTGCTGGGCACTGGTGAGGCTGCATTGCTAGGCACTGGTAAGGCTGCATTGCTGGGCACTGGTAAAGCTGCATTGTTGGGCACTGGTAAGGCAGCATTTGATGGGCACTGGTCAGGCTACTTTTGATGGGCACTGGTCAGGCCACATTGATGGACACTGGTAAGGCCGTATTAATGGGCACTAGTAAGGCCGCATTGTACTGGTAAGGCTGCAATGCTGGGCACTGTTGAGGCTGTAATGTTGGGCACTGGTGTGGCTGCTTTGCTGGGCAGTAATCAAGCTGCATTGCTGGGCACAGGTGAGGCTGCATTGCTGGGCACTGATCAGGCTGCATTGCTGTGCACCGATGAGGCTGCATTTGATGGGCAATGGTTAGGCTGCATTGATGAGCACTGATCAGGCTGCATTGATGGGCAATGGTTAGGCTGCATTGATGGGCACTAGTAAGGCTGCATTGAGGGGCACTGGTAAAACTGCATTGATGGGCACTGGTAAGGCTGCATTGATGGTCACTGGTGAGGCTGCATTGAGGGGCACTGGTGAAGCTGCATTGATGGACACTGGTAAGGCTGCATTGATGGGCACTGGTAAGGCTGCATTGATGTGCACTGGTAAGGCTGCATTTGATGGGCACTGGTAAGGCTGCATTTGAAGGGCACTGATAAGGCTGCATTTGATGGGCACTGGTCCGGCTACATTGATGGGCACTTATCAGGCTGCATTGATAGCACTGATCAGGCTGCATTAATGGGCACTCAGGAGTGAATGGCCCGGGGTCTGGGCCCCACTTTGCACAATCAATACAGGCAGCCTGAGGAGAGGGGCCCCGGCCGGCTCACTCAGCACTCCCAGCCTCACTCATCTGCACAGACCAACAAATGTGTGTGTACACCTTGGGGCAGGAGGGGCCCCACATATCGGAGCCTGCATAGTGACATAGTGCAGGAGGGGCCCCCAGACCTCAGAAAGACCCTGCATAGAGACATGGTGCAGAAGGGCCACCCATTCATTGCAACTTGTTTTAGAAGTTCCCTGCGAGGGAATCACATATTGTGATGTATTTTTTTTTTGTTAGTATAGCATACAGGTTAAATTATTCTGTTACATCTGTTCTATATTTATTTGTTTAACCATTTCAGCCCCGGAAGGATTTCCCCCTTTAGGACCAGAGCCCTTTTTGCGATTCGGCACTGCGTCGCTTTAACTGAAAATTGCGCGGTCGTGTGACCTTGTACCCAAACAAAATTTGCGTCCTTTTTTTCCCACAAATAGAGCTTTCTTTTGGTGGTATTTGATCACCGCTGCGTCATTTCTGATCGCCGCTATAAACAAAAGAAGACCGACAATTTTGCAAAAAAAACACAAATTTCTTACTTTTTGCTAAAATACAAATCCAAAAAAAAAATATAAAAAAAACATTTTTTTTTCATCGGTTTTGGCCAATTTATATTCTTCCTCATATTTGCGATAAATCGGCGTTTATTGATTGGTTTGCGCAAAAGTGGTCGCGTTTACGGATGATGAGAATTCATTTCTGGGGTTTTTATTTTTTTTATTTTTTACTAGTAATGGCGGCGATCTGCGATTTTTAGCGGTACTGCGATATTTCAGCAGACATGTCGGAACATTTTGACACTTTTTTGGGACCATTGGCATTTATACAGCGATCAGTGCTATAAAAATGCACTGATTACTGATTACTGTGTAAATGCCATTGGCAGTGAAGGGGTTAACCTGCAGGGGGGCGCTCTAAGGGTTAACTGTGTTTCCTGGGCGTGTTCTAACTGTGTTTGGGCTGCCATAGCTGGGGAAGGGAAGTGATCACAGCTTCCATGTAGAGGAAGGCTGTGATCACAGCCCTTCCCCCCTCACAGAATGGAGGTCCGTGTTTACTTACACGGACCTCCGTTCTTTCACTCCGGGGGGGACATCGCGGGTGGCCGGCGGAAATCGAATCCGCCGCACCCGCTTCCTGGCCCTCCCCGGACACAGTGAGCGAGCGGGCGCGACTCTGGCGGCGCGCGCACTGGGCGCGATCTCGCAGCCGCCGTCATATGACGGCGATTTGCGCAGGAGCGCCACCTTGTCACCGTCAGTTGCCGATCGGCGGTCGGCAAGAGGTTAATGTATGTGAATTTTGGAGGTGTCATCCTAAACTGGCACTTTACAATAAATGTTGCACCTCATTTCTTAAAAAAGGAGTATGTATATTTTATATGTACATACACACGCTGTTTTATTTTTTGAGGTGGGGGGGATCTTGGGTGAGTTCCCACACTTTTTTTCCCTGGACTTGACCCCTGCTGGAAGCTAATTGGTTTCTATGCAGAGCTGCACCAGATTTTGCACTTTCCAGTTTTAGTAAATCAAGCCCAAAGTGTCCAAGTTCACATAGGCTTTTACCAAAGTTTAGTTAATTAACAGAGCCAGTGATTGGTACCAATTGGCTCATTCATAACTGAAGCATAGTGAACTGTTTTTACTATACTTCCATTTCTGAATGAATGGGAGGCTCGGTACACAGCTATTCCTGTCCATTCATTCTGTGCAGCTGAGGCTACTTAGATGGAGATTGAGGGCTGAAGTTTGTTTAGACCCCTGATATCTCATCAAAGCTACCCAACAGAGCTCCTAAAAAAATTGTAAAAAATAACAAAAATAAAATTGTAAAAGAAATAAAATGACATGGTAAAAAAAATAATAAAATAAAAATAAAAATTAATACCTACTGATGCCAGTGAGGGAACCATCACGATTGCAAAGGTTGCAATTGCGACTGGGCCCTGGCATTTCACCATCATGTGGCGGCCCAAAGATGTCAGAAAGGGGGCCACTGCAGAACTTGTGAAAGGGTCCCGCTGCAGGACCGTAATAAAGGGCCCCAGGATAAGTGGGAAGAGGGGAGGACCCTGGGCAGGGGGGGCCTTCATAATTTCTTGCACCGGGGCCCTGAAGGTTCTAGTTACACCTCTGCAGCAGGGGAACTCACTATACTAATGTCGGACTGTTAGTACAGTGGCTCCGACCAGAGCTGTCGGGTTTTTTTTGTTCAAAAAAACTATTAGCGTCTACCAGGCTTTGAAGCAGAGTTCCACCCTATTAAAAGTCAGCAGCTACAAAAAGTGTAGCTGCTGACTTTTAATAATCAGAAACTCACCTGTCCCAGGCTCCAGCGATGGGGCCGCGCCCAGCGCCGCTCTTCTCCCCCTCTTCTGTGCGGTGCCGGCATCACTAGTGTGGGCGCCTGGCTTTGGCTTCAAAACCAGGCACGCACTATACATGTGCGAGTAGCGCTGCACGCTGTGAATGGCCAGCGTATCTTCTGGGACCTGTGACGTGTCCCAGAAGATCGCGGAATGAGGGGGGAAAGGTGAACTTCCTTCCGTCTTCGTGAAGCCAGGAGAGGAAGTGGGACCTGGGACCCTGTGAAAACAGCATCCCCAGTACCCCCCAAAAAAAAACGACATGCCAATTGAGGCATGTCAGGGGGTCACCTTCCCTTAAAGCGGAAGTTCCACTTTTGGGTGGAACTCCGCTTTAATGAGTGTCTTCCTCTGGGTGTTTTTGATTCCTTGCAATGTAACACATGGGGGAGGGGGAGGAAGGTGCCCGGAGATAGTCCTATATGTTCAAATTTGAGTTTACCACGGTCCTCTATGGCACAGCTGTAATTCAATCAAATAGCCTGTGGAAGGGAATTCAAAGTATGCCAAATCAATGCACAGGAATTAACCATTATGAAGGAAAATCGGGAAGGTATGGGTTGTGGAGGAACCATTTCAGATGGAATAGTGAAAGGATACCACAGTTGGCTGGTAGTTCCCAACCTGGAGGTGCCATTTGTTGTAATCAAAGTGGTTACAAAGTACTAATAAATATCTGCACCTAATGAAATACTTGAACCCTCCAAATATTCAATGAATTATATATTACTCAGCTGCCACTTCAAACAAGAGCCCCTGTGATGCACTCAATATACTAAAAAACAAAATAATAAGAACGGCGCTAATAGATGTAAATGTGAAAAAAATAACAAACAAAACAATACTTTCATAATTATATATTGTTATAAAATGTGGCAAAAGCTTAGTACAAAATATTTGCAACCCCATGTGCTATGGTAGGGAAAGGAAGTCCTTTAAGTTGCATATCACAGCGAAACCCTATAAGGAGGTGTATGACAGCCTCAGCCTTGGCTCCAACCATGCCATGCCCCCCAAGTGCTGTGGTAATAGACAAAAACAATTAGTCCATATCAGGGCTGGCCCAAGACATTGTGCTGCCTGGGTCCAAGAATTAAATACTGCCCCACCCACCCAAAAAACCCAAAACCAAAAGGCCCCCACATCCATTTTATATCATGATAATTAACCAGTTCAGCCCCGGAAGGATTTCACACTTTAGGACCAGAGCACTATTTGCGATCCGGCACTGCGTTGCTTTAACTGACAATTGTGCGGCCGTGTGACGTTGTACCCAAACACAATTTTCATCCTTTTTTCCCAACAAATAGAGCTTTCTTTTGGTGGTATTTGATCCCCTCTGCGTCATTTCTGATCACCACTATAAACAAAAAAACAGCGACAATTTTGCAAAAAAAAAACATTTTTTCTTACTTTTTGCTAAAATACAAATAATAAAAAAAAATAAATATATATATATATATAAACATTTTTTTTTCATCAGTTTTGGCTGATTTATATTCTTCCTCATATTTTTGGTAAAAAAAATCACAATCGGCGTTTATTGATTGGTGTGCGCAAAAGTTGCCGCGTTTACGAATGATGAGAATTAATTTCTGGGGTTTTTATTTTTATTTTTTTATTTTTTACTAGTAATGGCGGTGATCTGCGATTTTTAGCGGTACTGCGATATTGCGGCGGACATGTCGGACCATTTTTACACTTTTTTGGGACCATTGGCATTTATACAGCAATCAGTGCTTTAAAAATGCACTGATTACTGCGTAAATGCCCTTGGCAGTGAAGGTGTTAACCAGTTAGAACACCTGGAGTGTTCCCTTACTGTGTTCTAACTGTATTGGTGCTGGGCTGGCAGGGGGAGGAGAGTGATCACGGCTTCCATGTACAGGAAGCCTGTGATCACAGCCCTTCCCCCTGTATGAGAACGGAGATGCGTGTTTACTTACACGGACCTCCTTTCCCTCACTGCGGGGGGGCCATCGTGGGTCGAGTCCACCCTACCCACTCCCTGCCCCCCCAAACACAGTGAGCGCGGCCGCCGTCCTGTGATGGCGTCTCGCGATAAGGAGCCATCTTGCCGCCGTCAAGTGGTCGGCAAGTGGTTAAAAGTAAAATTAAATTTATCCGGAAGTCAGATTTACATGCAAAAGCAAAATTATAGGACATACCATTATGTTCAATTCCAAGGGGCGAGCTAGGGCAGTATAGGGGCAGGCTAGGGCAGTGTATAGAAAAGTTAGGGTAGTATATAGACAGGCTAGGGTAGTATATAGACAGGCTAGGGCAGTATAGGGGCAGGCTAGGGTAGTATATAGACAGGTTAGGGGAGTATATGGACAGGCTAGGGCAGTATTTAGACAGGCTAGGGTCGTATATAGGCAGGCTAGAGTCGTATATAGACAGGCTAGGGTCGTATATAGGCAGGCTAGGGTAGTATATAGACAGGCTAGGGCAGTATAGGGGCAGGCTGAGGTAGTATATATACAGGCTATAGTATTATAAAGACAGTCTAGGGCAGTATAGGGGCGGGCTAGCGTAGTATAAGGGCAGGTGGATCGGTCCGGGGGGACAGTTGTCATTATGACACACAAAACTACTGGGAAAAAATCTTGGTTTGTCAATTTGCTGGGCAAATAGAAGAGAAGGAGAGGCAGCTGTGGTTCAATTTACGGCCCTTTTTTGTTTTTATTTTCTTCTTCTCCTTCTTTTTTCTTTTTGTTGTGTTGCCTTTTTATTTGGTCTGTATGTTTTTTTATTTATTTATTTATTTTTTTCTTTGTGGGATTAGATTCCCCCCTTGACCCACTGGGATAGGGGATGGGAGAGGTCTTTTCTCATCACCATGGATTAGTGGGATGGAGAAGGCAATGGTGGCCTATTAAGTATTTTTTGTTTGCATATGAAAGTGGTCATTTATCTGTAAGAGAGCAAATAAGGAATTTTTGGATAGGGGGGATGAGGGGTACCCAGGTCACAGGGGGAGCGCCCCATCTGGGCTCTCTGGTAGAAGACCAGCAGTAGTTGCCGGTCATCCTGACCCCTCTAGGTCGCCTTTACCCAAAAGTATGGGTCTTTTGCCCTCTGACTGGGATGGCAGCTTTTGGATTTATTTTCTTTCTCCCAACCTTGATTACCTTCAGCCACTTTAGGTAGAGCTAAATGTTAAATGTTGTAGCTCAAAAAGGATCAGTGGTTGGGAAATATTATAATGCTGATTTTGCTTTGGGAGGAGATTGGTTCAGGATCTGCTTTTTGGTAGGTCCGTTCAGGCTCAGGATGGCAAGATGGAGCTGAACAGTGGGTCTTGAAATGGGGGAAGGGGGAGTCATGCTTAGAAGGGTCTAGGTAGGCTGGAGATGGCATGAGGGGCATATGGGAGGGAAAAGGACACGTAGGGGTCTCCAGGGAGATTTGTAAACTAATGTCGACTGCCTGCAGGTAGTGGGGATATGTAATTTGGTAATTCGATAATTATTTGTTATGATGAGCATGAACCTCTGACTATATAGTGGAGGGCTATCATGAGGGTGGTGTAGGGTAATAGTTTGGATTTTAATATAGGCCCTCTGTTTAGTCATGACTCTAGCTAGAATTTGTACCAGGGTGCTTTACATAGCCTTTACTTATCCCTTGAGATATAATATTTGCGGTTGTTGCCTCAATTAACCTGGGACGTGGTATATTTGCTACCATGTACCCTACTGTAATTTTTATTTTTCTGTTCTCTCCACAAACACTTGTTATAAAACTGTAAATTTTGAATAAACTAATATGTTCGAAAAAAAGAACAGGAAACTGGGGCTACAATTTGCACAGACTCACCAAAATAGAAGACTGGAAAAACGATTCCTGGTCTGATGAGTCTTGATTTTAGCTGCGACATTCAGATGGTAGAGTCAGAATTTGGCGTAAACAACATGAAATCATGGATCCGTCCTGCCTTGTATCAACAGTTCAGGCTGGGGGTGGTGTAATGGTGCGGGGGATATTTTATTGGCACACTTTGGGTCCCTTAGTACCAATTGAGCATTGTTTAAACCCCACGGCCTACCTGAGTATTGCCGCTGACCATGTCCATCCCTTTATGACTACAGTGTACCCATCGTCTGATGGCTCCTTCCAGCAGGATAATGCACCATGTCACAAAGCTCAAATCATCTCACCACTGGACAATGAGGTCTCTGTACTCCAATGGCCTCCACAGTCACCAGATCTCAATCCAACAAAGCAATTTTGGGATGTGGTGGAACAGGAGATTTGCATCATGGATGCGCAGCCGACATATCTGCAGCAACTGTGTGATGCTATCATGTCAGTATGGACCAAAATCTCTGAGGAATGTTTCCAACACCTTGTTGAATCTATGCCATGAAGAATTAAGGCAGTTCTGAAGGCAAAAGAGGGTCCAACCCAGGACTAGCAAGGTGCACCTAATAAAGTGGCTGAGGAGTGTATATTACCACAGCACTTGTGCTAAGTTCTTACCACATTTCAGATACAAAAATATTGTTTTATTGGTTATTTTGTTCATATTTAAATTGATTAGCACTGCTCTTATTATTTTGTTTGTTTAATTAAAGTGGTTGCCATAGGGTGGCTCCAAAAAGGGATAACACTGTTTTACTTTGTAGCCTTGTACTCAATTTTCCTTGTTGGCTGGTTGTTTTGGTTTAAACTTAGAGGCTCCATATCAGTTCATTAAATGTGCTAACTGTACGTTCTGTTTGAAAGGACTGCAGTGCCTATAAACTGCTGCTAGCCCTGATAAGGCAATATAGGATGAAAAGTTAATATAGATTATAAGCCATTTCAGTGAAAGATAGCAATCTAAGCAGTGTTTTTATTGGTACACAGATGACGGTGGGATGCCATTAGCTGGTCTTTGTCAGCAAATATGAAATTGCATTATAATTAAAGTTTGCGTATGTATCATAAAATTAAACAATTGAAATAAAAATGTAATTAAAATTCAAAATATTTCACTGTAGAATGCTCTATGTAAAGGTCTATAGGTTCCTGCATACAGAAGAATTTATGTCTTAATAAATACAGATCAGCTATCGGTTTTCTGCCTGGGAGATATAACTTAGCGGATTGTTCTCAAGATGTAAATCTTTCTCCATAAGCACATCAGTGTAATTGGCTGGGGATTCTGCTTTTTCTCTATTATATACAGTACTATTGATAAGGGTTTCCACTTGACTAATGTGGCTATGAATTATTTAATTCACAGTGAGAAATGGCACTTCCCTTACATCTCGCTAATTAAAATGACTTTTTTTTTGGTGTTTACTGAAATTGCAGTTCAGCCTTAGGAGTTACTAAAAATAAAGTTGATTTCAAACTATATGTAACAAATGAAGTAGGCTTAGTGGATATTTTTTAGCCTCATTAACTGGAAGCTGGAAAAGTAATAACAAGTGAATCTGTGTGATATATAAAGAATGCAAATGAGCACTGCAGCTGTATAATGGGTATCATAGTGTACCTTACCCTTACTGCCTCTCCCTGCCGCTACTGGAGCCCACTGAAATACTATAAAAGTACCTGAGCAATTAAAACCCCTTCTAAAAGCAGTATTTAGGCTGTGTGATTGGCTGTTTGTGTTTCATGTGCTGTATGGTGGGGGGGTATACATGGGTGCCCTATACCCAATATTTTCAGGTTTCCCATAAGGCTCCAGCAGAAGATCAGAAGATGAGGGAGAATGGTAAATTGTATAAATTATTATTATTATTATACAGGATTTATATAGCAACAACAGTTTACACAGTGCTTTACAATATAAAGGGAGACAATACAGTTACAATACAATAAAATACAAGAGGGGGGTGGGGCATGTGAGTGGATCGTCCATATGGAGCTCCGCATATAATCCATTCTATGATCCTTACCCTGGCCACTAAACGATCTGGGACCCTCGCCATCAGCTGCTACAGACCCCCAGGATCACGGAGATACCACTTGAGCTGCGATCGCCTGCCGTTATGTCAAAGGGTGGCAAAAATAAAGGAGGCACAGTGGCCCAGGATGGCCTGCATGGCGTGGAGGAGCCTCTCCTACAGAGAACCACAAGGGGCACAGAAAAGTTGAAAGATCAGGGAGCCAAGAGTAAGCTGCCGTGACCAGTAGGTAGAGATAACCCTGGGGACAGTTTATTTTACACAAAAAGACTGTCACAGCGGTGGGGACAGAAGGAGGAGGAGGGGGCCAGGTGTGCCCTAGTGTATTTACAGGCTGAACTGGCTACAGAACAGGGGGCAGGGGCAGATGCCATGTCCCTGCCTGATTCTGAACAGCTCTCAGGCCAAAAGGTTTGCACAGGGGAAGAAGAACAGCCTACATTAAGACAGATCCTGCAGGCAGTGCAACAGTGTACAATGTCTGTTAACAATGTGAAAATTAGACTGGGGGCTTAACTGAGGAGGTGGCTCTTCTCAGGCAGGATAGCCAAAAAAATTGTGAGCGAATGAAGGCTGTGAAGGGTTGCATTAGTGAGCTGGAGGTTAAGCTGCCTCCCTTGATCCATGAATTCCGCTCGACTACCCATTTGGCGCATGATAACAGGGCTAAGGCAGATGATATCGAAAATAGGCAGAGATGCAACAATGTGCGTATAGTGGGGCTCCCTGAGAAGGCAGACGGCAGAGACCCTGCTGAGATTATTGAGCAATGGCTTCTGGACACCTTTGGCAAAGAGGCGTTTACCCCCTATTTGCTGTTAAAAGAGACCACCGTGTCCCCACTAGAGCCCTACCGGGGAATGCTCCCCGTCCTATGTTGGCACGCATTCTGCACTATCGTGACAGGGAGAAGATTCTACGTCTGGCCTGAGAAAGACCTGATACTAAATATAATGGTGTCTGGGTGTCATTTTATCCCGACTTCTCAACCAAATTGCAATAGCAGCGTTCCAAGTTCTATGATGTCACACAACAGCTGGGCCTACCCTATTCTATGCTTTACCCGCCCCACCACAATTCTTTGCTACAGCACCAGAGGCGGTGGCCTGGCTGGACGTCTATGAGCCTGCACTGCAGCGAAGGCCATGAAATGACCTGGACTCCTGAAGGTTGCACTGTTACTTCGTAAGCTGTTAGGAAGATTGCCACTATGCATTTCCAATGTGACATTACCCCGGTTGGGGGCATGGCACCTACTGTTTAGGTTTGATTATGCTCCGATTAAATGTGCCTGAGTAATGACTCTGCTCAGGTGCTATCTTTCAACGGTGTGCCGTACTGCAGCTGGCAGGGCACAGTTCAGTTTTCGACTGTTTGAGTGTTTAGGGGTACCGTTGTGCCCCTATGGACTGCTGTTTGTTTCTATTTTTCAACTTTTTCTAATCTTGGAGATGTCAAGTATTACCATGGTAGCTTTCAATGTACCTGACTGGCATGGTTCACCATTTGAACTTCACCACCCTACTAACCTCACATCATATTAGGCCATTGGGCCTGGAACTACTCTTTTAATGATTACTTATCTCTTACCATGGCGGATACCCTGATAGTAGCTTGGTATGGTCGGGACCTTGGCAGTGCTCTAAAAAGGATGATGGTATCCACAGTGCTTCACAAATATCACCCAGCTATTATTGGACTCCAAGAAACCCACCTTACCAAATAATCTGTGAGTTGTATAGGCTATTCCTGGGTGGGCTGGGCGTACCATGCTGTTCATTCCTCCTATTCACGGTGGGTGAGAATATTGGTGCACAAATCCCTAGACTTCCAGGAATTCCACTCACACATAGTGTGCTGGTAATGATATATATACACCCTCCATTGTCTACAGTGGTATTGGGGGAGTTGGTGTCCTTTGTGCTATCTAAACCTGATGTGCCTGTTTTATGTTCTAGGAGACTTTAATAGGGTTTTAGATCCCCAACTAGATAGGCATCCAGCTGGTGCCTCAGCCACACATAGCAGGGGCGCAGCCCTTTCCAGATTCCTCACGGAAATGGGATGGGTTGATGTGTGGTGTGGGAAACATCCTCATATACCTCAATTCTCGTGCTTCTCAAAAACAAACTTCTCTCTCACATAGATCTCTGTGTAGGATCTACATTCACTCTCCCTGTAGTAAGTAAAATAGAATATGCACAGAGAGGTGTTTCTGATCACTCACCTTTAGTCCTATGGCTCAAGGTGCGATTGTGAACTAACCTCAAAAGGGCCCATTGGCGGTTAAATACCTTTTGGCTAGACTTACTGCCACAGGATGCTACCGTTAGGACCCAAATTGAATTTTTTTTCCTGAGAATGCAAGATATGGGGATGGCTTGACACGCTGGGATGCCTTAAAATGTTTTCTTATCGGGGTGTTCATTTCCACTATAAACACAGTATTAAATCCAAAACTATGGCGCATGAGGAACAGTTGACTAGACATGTTAGGATTTGAGTAAAGCTCTTAATTTGAAGGCTGAGAAGAAATACTTCTTTTCCAGGGTGAATTTTTTATGAAGAGGGGGATCAGATAGGCCGCCTTCTGGCAAAAATTGTCAATTTTAGCCCTTTGGTCCCTGCTATTGGGGCCCTTAGGTTGGCGCCTGGTAGGTTAACTAATACACCTGAGGGTATTATGGCCGAACCATATGCTTTTATGTATATCTTTATGCCTCGAAAGTAACTTTGACAATTACCTGCGGTCAGTGTCATTGCCTCAGCTCATGGACTCCCAGAGGGATGCCTTGGATGCACCCCTCACTTTGGAGGAGCTGCAGGAGGCAGTGGGTCTATTCCCTGCATCTAAGGCTCCAGGGGATGACGGGCTGCCCATAGAGGTGTATGAAAAATACTCAGATCTAGTGTTACCCAGGCTACTGGAGGTATTCAATGAATCTAGACTTGAACAGCAGTTACCTACTTCCATGTCATGGGCCAGTATTGTCTTGCTTCTGAAACCAAACAAAGCGGCTACAGAACCCAACTCTTACAGGCCCATTAACTCTGGGCTATCTTAAAGAAATTCGGGTTTGGTGCCACCTTCATATTGTGGATAAGTCTGATGTATCAACAACCACAAGCAACCATTAGAGAGGGTGGGTCAGTCTCTGATTGTTTCCATTTGGGGAGGGGGACTAGGCAGGGTTGGCCTCTGTCCCCGCTGCTATTTGCGTTAGCCATAGAGCCGCTGGCAGCATGTATTAGGGCTCATGACAGCATAGTGGGGTTCAGATATGGGGACATACAGGAGAAAATTCTGCTTCATGCAGATGACATGCTTCTCACATTAGGGGACACTGATGTCTCCTTGAGAACTGTTATATCCATCATAATATAGTTCTGTAAATTTTCTGGCCTTGCGATAAATTCAAACCAAGTCAGCGCTTCTACGCCTAGATCAGAGTGTACGTCCACAATTAGAGACATATTGCCCAGTCCCCATAGTCAAGACATTTAAATATCTGGGCATAGTAATCTCTCCCCAACCGTTGGATTTTTGTCGTCTCAATATCCAACCGTTATTGGTAAAATTTACAGATGAAGTTAGAATATGGAATAAAGGCTGTCTGTTGCGGACAGAGCAAACTTGATAAAAATGGTGTTGATGCCACAATTACTATATCATCTCCATAGCTCCCCAGTGGTAGTCCCCCTTAAAATATTTCGGATAGTTAATACTATCTTTAGATCTCTGCTTTGGAAGGGAGGGGCAGCTAGAATTAAACTGGAGCAGCTACAAAAACCCAAAGACGTAGGGGGGTTGTCACTCCCGAACCCATGGCCATACTATTTGGCCTCCCAACTCCAACAAATGATAGGGGGTTTGTCGCAGGGGGCAGATAACTCCACGCTGGCCATAATGCTACAGTTCAGCGGGGCTTCCTCGTTGGCAGAGGGACTGGAGGCTCAATTGTTCTCCAAGCCCAATAAACAGTTTTCAACCTCCAGGCTATTACAAAAGATATGGGAAAAAGCGAAACAGTTACAAGGGGTGCAGGGCTATACCACATATAGCCCAATCTGGGACAATCACACATATCCTGAACTTTTAAAATTGCAACACGCCAATAGGTAGTGCACGATTGGTATACCTCACCTGAAACATATTTTTGACAATTGTGTATTATTGTCCTTTGCACAACTACAGTCTAGATATAATGTTCCACAAAATATGCATTTTTACTACATACAACTGAAACATGCTATTAAAGCACAGAGGTCTTTGGATAGCCCTGCGATCTGCGTATTCGCACTTCTACAACAGGCTTCTTCCACCAAAGGGATTATCTCCAGCTGTTACGCCTCCCTGCTGGGGTTGTACTTGGACAATTATCCTAGTTCCGCTTGTGAGAGATGGGAAATCGATGTGGGAGTGATACCTGGGGAACTATGGGAGGAGGCCCTGGAAAAGGTTTGGTTGAGTTCCTTGAGTGTTGCGCAGAGAATGTCCCAGTTATATATCCTACTGAGGACACACCACACCCCGCTTAGGCTTCATCGAATGGGAATATGCCCCAACTCTCTTTGCGGTAGATGTGAAAGGGAGGTGGGAGACTTAATCCATCTCATGTGGAGATGCCCGAAACTCCTCCACTATTGGGGATCAGTAGTGGCAACAATTAACACTGCCCTACAGGTCTCAATTCCATTGGACCCAAGGCAATGTGTTCTGGGCATGCTTGATAGCATCATTCAAGACAAATATTTGAAGGAGGCTGCAGCAAGGGCATTGTTGCAGGCCCGCAGGCTTATACTCTTACACTGAATTTCTCCAGATCCTCCTACAGCTAAAATGTGGTTAGAATAGGTGGGCACGACGTTGCGCTTTGAAAAGCTTATATACCAACATAGGGGTAGTCCTCTTAAATTTGAGAAGGTATGGAGAAGCCGGTTTAACTCTCCAGGTCTAGCTCCAATGGATTTGGTGATAGAAAGAATGCTCATGTGATAGGCAGGAGACTACAGGTCACTGGTGGTATGATGTTTATGATTAAGAAAGTTGGGGTTTGCCTTAGAGGAAGAATGGTAGCTGTTGGGTGAACTTCAAAGTCTATGTGAGATTATTTGCCATCTTAATTGGTTCTGATTACACGAGCAATGATCACACTGCTTCCTGTGTACTGAATGTCTGTACATGTTGATGCCATCTCAATAAACTTGTTTCTTTATTTAAAAAATAAAATACAAGAGGATTAAGAGGGCCCTGCATCCCTGAAGAGATGAGTTTTCAGAGATTGCCTGAGGGCAGCTAGAGTAAGAGATAGCCCAACAGGTTGAGGTAGAGAGTTCCAGAGAATGGGAGAGGCTCTGGAGAAATCCTGGAGATGAACATGGGAAGACGAAACAAGAGAGCTTGAGAGTAAGAGGACTTAAGAGGAGCAGAAAGAACGGTTTTGCTGATATTTGGCGACAAGATTGATGGTGTAGCTTGGGGCTGAGTTGTGAATAACTTTGTATGTTGGGCGATCGCGAGCCAGTGTAGGGATTGCCAAAGAGGGGTGGCAGACACTGAGCAGTTGGTAAGGTGGATTAGGTGGAACTTAGTCCCTCCACCTCCATGACTAATCTCCAGGGGGGCGGAGTGAAACCACGTTGGGGGCATTGTCTGGTTGGAGTCCAGGCTGAGATTGCCACTCTATTCACATCTATAGGACATCTTAGATGTGCGACTTCCAGGAGCTACCCCTTTCTTTCTGGTAAGGTGAATAAGTCTGACAGCATTCATGATATATTTAAGAGGGGATAGCCTATGGAAAAATATACTTTACATATCACACCATTGTAAAAGCTAACATTACTCCAGACATTCTTTTGTTTTGGATATGGTGGGTAAGTGTAAGGGTCGTATAGATATCTGTAATACTGTAAAATTCATGTTTTTATGTTGCTGTAACTGTTGGAGTTTCTGTGCCTGCATGATAAATTTCATGCAGGATGAGTGCCTGTCTCTGATTCTGAGGCTATCTATACTAGGACATTTTTAATTAAGTAAGCCGCTTATTAACAAACTTCAATAAATTATTCATTTCACAGAGGAAGCATCTAAGTAATGTAAAGATGTTATCTTTTTAATCAGAGCCTTTTGTTCTTTTTTCTCAGTAGAGAAGTGCAACTTTCAGTGGGCACTGTAAACGGGATGGGCAGCAGCAATGTTTTTAGTTATTTCAAAGGGAATGTGCAGTGATTTTGCACATATTTTCTTTCTTTATTGTTTAACCTCCATGGCGGTATGATTATTTCAGATTTTTGGTGCTGAAAGCGGTACCATTATTTTGCATGGAAATTTGGCGTTTTAGATTTTAGGCTTGTAATTCTTAGGAATAACTCAGTTAAATCTGTCCAAACAACAGTCTAGCAGACATCTCGGGTAAAAAAAAAACTATAAATAATAACAAATAATAATATAATTATAATACTTTTTATTCAATACATTTTAGTAAATAATATACTCAAAAACACTGACATTTTTTTTTTGGTCAAACAAGGATGCAATATTAGTAGTCATATTGCTTCAGTAAATGTCCCGGGTATGGAAAATTTTAAAACATGGTACAGCACAAAGTCCAACGTCACAATCGGGACAATAGTAGCGGGTTTCTTTTCACATTTTCCTTCCAGTGTTGTCACGCTTAGAGCAGCAAACCACACACATCCTTGTGGGTGCAGACTTATTTTCCGTTGGTGGAATGTGGTCCATAAAATGCCGACCAGTCAAGTGTTCTGGGTTCACAACACCAGCAGCACGACGTCCAGATCTATTTACGGTCGTTGGTGTTTGGTGCTTGAGAAATATAAGTTCCGCAACTTTCCAAACAAAGTCCGCATGAACAACCGGCTTGTCACTCTTTTTTTTTTAAGAGAATGAATGCGTTCCACAAACACTGTTCAAGAAGATGCCTGAATATTTTTTTGTAATATTTTTTTTGTTGTTTTCTCATCGCTGGATAGAATGTCATGGCCTGGTCAAATCTATCCACACCTCCCATTGTGTTGTTGTAATCCATGACAACTTGTGGTTTCATTACATCTTTACCACCTTTTGTGTGCACCTTGACAGTAGTGGTGTTGTGAATGGTACCTCCACACCTATCTAAACTGGTCCGGTACTGTAAGATAGGTCGCTACTCTTTTGTTGTTTTTTTTATAATGTTTTTTTATAAGTCCGTAGAAGAACTTGTCACAAACACCTTGCGTAAGTAAGAGAATTTTTTTTTTCTCACTGTTCGGCCAACAAGTACGCCTGAAACAAACCTTTCAACGCCTTGAATATAAAGAGTTCGTGGTTTGTGGTTGCTGGCATTTATCTAGACCTGCAGCACGACGACCACAACACTTGGGTCTTGTGAACTGACCAGCCGTAAAATACCTGGTGTAAG
>BLSH010244205.1:51860-73379 GCA_018402905.1 Glandirana rugosa
AGGTATGCTAAGGGGTTTTCATCCTCAACATCCACTTTGATGCCTGGTGCTCCAGTGAAGGGAAATCTTGGGGGCGATACGTGCTCCGTACTACAGTCAATCGAGCACCAAATCCGCACATTGCTGGGCACAGTCGCAGGATCATCGCTGAAATCGCTTTCTGTGTCAGATGACGAACTTCCCCACGAATCGCTATCAGTCAATTCTGCAAGCGATTCTGTATCGCTGTCGCTGTTTTCCAGCAGGTCATATACCGCTTTTGAGGTGGAGGCGCGCTTTTTTGATGCCATGGTCGTTCTGCAGTTTGCTGACACAAAGTACAGTAAAACTGTAGGCAAGGGCACTGGAGAAAGCACTGGGGGGCAAACCAAGGTCAATTTATTTTATTTAGTAATGTAATCCAATAGGATTACAATGTATCAGTGTGTTTGTGCTTTATACATTTTGAATTTGCCGCCGGTTCCGCCTCCCTGCGTCGCGTCGCTCGCAGGGAACGGAAGTCAGGGCACAGAGCATCAGGAGGAAGATCCAGCCACCGTACACTGCGGGAATACATTGCGGGATCCCAGGGACAAGGTAAGCAACCTCTTACAGCATCCAGCGATGCAATCCCAAGTGTGGCTCGGGGTTACCGCTAATGGTACTGAAATTCTACCCCGAGCCACACTCGGGAATACCGCCAGGGAGGTTAAGGACTACAAAATAAAAAATGGGAAAATGTGTATTTTGTTTTGTTAGGTAAATATGAAGTACTGCATGTTAATATTTTTTTAGCCACCTGATTCATATGATTGCATGTGCACAGAGCTATGTAGCTCAAGCTGCAATTTACACACACAGATGACAAGAACCCTCTCCCCATACAAACAATAGCAGCCAAACACATGCCCCTATCCCCGCAGCATCCATACATGTAGGACTTTTAACACCCTCATTCACCACTATCACCTTTGCAGCCATAATTTGTACACATTACATCTCTATATGAAAACAGAACATGACAAGTAAATGTGGTAAAGATCTGAGTATTTTTCTATCCCAAAGTTGTCTGAATGTTAGCAAAAAAGCGACTGTGCAGCTGATGCAGTGGTCTGGTACTTGAAAACCACACTCTTCTCCCTCTTCTTCTGGTGGGTTTCTGGGATGGATCAGATCATTTCTGATTGGTCAGTGCTGGCACAAAGCATCTTTGTTCTTTTTGTTCTACTCATCCTTATTCATCACTATGACTATATCCTTCTTTCAAAATCTAGTCTTCAATTCTTGTAACTCTTTTTCCAATGCCTCTTTTTCTGGACCATTTGAACGCAGTGGCGGCCAATCCATACGGAGCGCAGGGGGCGCCACCCCCCCATCCATCCGTCCAGCCCCTAATCTACATGCGGGGCGCCAGACTCATGGATTCCAATTTTGTTTTTGTGTTTTTCATAAGCACATGATTACAGCCTGAGGCTCTAATTGGCTTCAAAAAAGAGTGGGATATGGGCTCATAGCTCTGCACTCTGAGCCCACCCACTTGTGTGACAATAGTGAATTAATATTCACTGTTGTCTTCCTGATTCTCCTCCCAGCCAATCAGGAAGCGGCTGCGGGTCCTGAGACCCGATTGGTCAGGTAGTCTCAGGACCCACTACCTGTTCGGCCGGGAGGAGAAAGAACAGCCCTGGAGCGAGGTCTCCATGGACGACCCACCCGCAGCCACATCCAGCACTCGTGCCCGGACAGTGGAGGGAGGAGGAGGGGAGATCACAATGTCATCCCAGGTGGACTCGTCATCTGCCTCCTAAGGTAAGGAGTCCCTCTGCCTTCCTGTACGTCCATCTCCCGCTGTGGGAGGGGGTTGGTGGTGCTGGTGATTGCCTCCTTCATGTGCGTCTCCCGTGAGGGGGGAAAGGTAATGGGGTGGTGTAAAAAATATTGAGCACCAGCCGCCACTGTTTGGATGGATATGTAAAAACGATCCTATTAAAATATACCGTATCATCACCGGGGTATGATGTCTAGTCACATGGTGAAGCATATCTCTTGTGTCAGTTTTCAAAATGCGGGGTTACAAATCCTTGTACCTACCTTGTGCTTTACTGTGCTTGACTGCTTACAACTTTTTATTTACTTTTTTTTTTTTTTATATATACTGTATGTATATTTCTTTTTGGTACAAGAAGTACCCATTAAGTATAAGTGAGTTTGTATTTGAATCTATTAGCTATGGTACATTATATCTCCTGTATGAACAGATTTTTAATACTTTAGATGCAGCTAACTTGAACCCTCTTCCCTTAGCAGTCACATATACAGTGCCCCCCCCCCCCCCATTTATTTGTAAAGAGTGGGGAAGGATTAGAGCTGCCATCAAGTCTTTATTGATGTCTGCATCCTCCCCACTGAGGTGATTCACTCTCATGGTCTTGGTGACCATTGTTTCTAGGACTAAAATTGAGGGAAAGTCCAACATTTTGAAAAGAAATGAAAGGGAAATTTCCCAATAGAAACATTTTCTGAGAACAACTAAGAGGGGATTTTCCTCAATTTGGAGAGATTTTCTCCTAATTCCTATTGTGTTTGAACCACCTGGCAGTGGTTCAAGCCATTCCTTACTCCAAAATTTAAAAAAAAGTTCTGACTTTTGCTATATTTTAAAAGGGAAGTATTGCCAAAGCTTTTTTTGGTCATATTTCTCTTCTCGGTCACAGGAGTGCACTTGCTTGTGTTCTCTTGTGACCCTGAATCATGCGACAGAGAGATAAAAAATGGCTGTTGGCTGACGTCACGGAGCTGCTGCAGGCTTTGGAAATATATCGACCCTTTTGTGAGGATCCACCCAGCTGCCTGATCGACAGTTAGCTCTTGTTCTCTGCATGCAGAAAGATGAAGCCAGCTGTATCTGCCCCTTGTCTAGCCTGGTGCTCCGGTGAGTGTTGCTGGAACAGAGTGGAAAGCAATGAATGACAGTCACTGCTCTCCAAGACCACTGAGAACTGAGTAATCAACAGTCATGTGATTGCTCAATTCTCTGTCCTAGAGCCAATGTGGGACAGTTGCAGCATAACATTGATGCTGCAGCTTTGAGGTGAATATATATGTTTGTTTTTTCCCAGCCCATGCTTCTTCTTTAATCCTAATCCTTGCAGTGCCTGTCCTAATTCCCCTACAATCTGCTTTGGATTAGACAGGTGATCTGCCAAATTGTGTGCATTGCTATAGGGACAGGAAAATCACATAGATGCGTAGAGGAAGTCAAGTCCCAGAAAGTCACATTACACATACAGGAAGCCAGGTCCCAGTTCCTGGGAAGTGCAGTGGGTCGGTCGCCTGATTGAGAGGTTTAAGTGGAGAGACCTCAGAGATGCTTGTCCTAGTCACTAAGGTAGGTACCTTTTCCAGTCACTATAGCAACCTGGGTTTGTTCAACCCTGCCCTGTACTACCTAATTATGGCTAACAAAAAGGCTTTCATTGCACACAGTTGTTAATTATCGCTTGTCTGTTACAACCAGAGAAGCCTGAGTGGACAGGTTAGCAAGGAAAAAAATAATGTAGTATATTCAGACTGTTTACATAATTGACTTAATTAAAATTAATGAGCACTTTTTATTGAGCACACATTTCTAGTTTTAATAGTTTTTTTACCTGTAAAAATGTATCTTTGTGTAAGGCTAGTTAAAGTTTATCAGGGTTTATTCAGGTCGCTATCAGCCTGATTGATTGATTCCTCCAGCAAAGTTCTGGAAATGAATGACATGTTGTCAGTTCTCAGAGAATAAAGTCTTCTGAAGTTTGCATAGATTTCGCGTGCAGCGGATCCAATTACAGAATCTTACCCTCATCAATTATTTATGGTGTTTGACTCGATTCCCCTTCGACCGAGGGTGCATGTAGAAGTCCAAGCATGATCGGTAGCTTGCCTGCTTGTGTCAAGCAGATTCAAGTTTCATTTTGCCTATAATTCTTTCTATAGTGTAGTTTCTTATTTAACATTTATGGATTATATTAGGTGATATAAAAATATCTTAGTGGATTGCTATCCTTATCATCCATGTTAGAATTCCGATGAGATTTTAAGAGGAGCTGTAGTCATTCTACAAATTAATTTATACAAATATATATTGAAGTAAATATGGGGTGGTTTTTGGATCTCTATTTATTATACATGTGTATTATCTTGTCTATTCCTATAGTTAGCTAGTCTATCAAAGCTCTAAAAAAAGGTTAATGATGATGATATAATAATATTGTTAGCTATAGAAATAAACACACTGATTTTATTTCTCTCATTTATCTACAAAGAAAGTAGAAATGCTAACATAAAACACTAAAGGAATACTACAGAGTAGGGTTGTCCCGATACCACTTTTAAGACCGAGTACAAGTACAGATACTTTTTTTCAAGTACTCGCCGATACTGATTACCGATACTTTTTTTTAATGTCCTGTGACAGTGGCACAAATATTTTATTTTATTTTATTTTTTTTACAATTTTATTTTTTTATTATTTTTTACAATTTATTTACCTATTTATTTATTTTACAATGCTTTCTTTTTTTTTGGGGGGGGGGGGGGAGTGGACGATGTCAGTGTGTTTTTTTATTTTATTTTTTATTATTTTTACAATTTAACCTTTTTATTACAATTCTTTTATTTTTTTTTTTTATCAGCCCTGTTGGGGGGGGGGGCTTTGGTGAGATATAAGGGGGTCTTAAAAGACCCCTGACATCTCTCTTTTGAGACAGGGAGAAGGGGGCTGAGGATGGAGATTCCCCAGTCCCTTTCTCAAAAGCCTCAGCTGCATTGAAGATGAATGGAGAGGAGACAACGGCTCCTCCCCATTCATAAACTGAAGCATCGTAAGCACAATTTACGATGCTCAGTGACATTTATGAATGGACAGTCAGTGATCACTGACTGTCCATTCAGAAAAGGAAAGAGCCGATAAATTACTGATTTACCGGCTCTTTCCTCCGCTCTCCATCCTGACAGATAGAGGACAAGGGGGACTGGAGAAGGATACAGGGCCAGTCAAGGGGGGTGATTGGTGCAGCGGGAGTTAACAATCACTGATCTCCCGACTCCCTGTATACATTTCATTGTAGCAGCTGAAAGCTGCGGGAGGAGAAGCGGCTGTCAGTTGCTTTAATGAAATATATACAGGGAGTCGGGAGATCAGTGATTGTAAATCCCCCTCCAGCGCTGTACTGATCATCCCCTGGTTGCCAAAGTATCGGATGAGGCATCGGAGCATTTTGCCCGAGTACAAGTACTCGGGCAAATGCTCAGTATCGGCACCGATACTAGTATCGGTACCGGGACAACCCTACTACAGAGCATATAAAACAAAAGAGCAGGGGCGATACGATACCGTAAGTCCTTCCTTTCAGGTTCTGTATGCTGGCCGGGAAAAAACTCCAGCTGACCATTACTTTTAAAGCTCACTCAGACACCACCCACACAAACACCCTCTGCCCGCCTGTATAGTCCTCTGTCCAATGAATCTATAAGGGGCTGTTCTTCCTAAACACCAGGAAGTATATTCTTCTCCCGCCCATCTTCCAGGAAGCATGCTGTAGTCTCCAAGAGGGGCAGCTTTAGTCTATGAACCACTGCTTTGTCACAGGTCAACATTCCAACAGCAGCTGGTCTTTGAAGCTTTGTTTGCAGTATGGTCAGGCATCTGGGTATCTTCATTACACCAGGTGGTTTGAAACAAAGCTCTCCTATCCCATACTCCACCGCCAGGGTGTAAGTGTAGCTCCTTATTCCTTTCAGATGAAGGTTCTGATATGCATTCTTCAGTTACATATGCCCTGCTGGGTAAACCTGCTGTACTGGCATCCCAGACTGCCCCCTACAGTATCCAGGTTAGGTGTAACCAGATTTCACGGTTCAGAAACATCTTACATTAGAAAAAAAACATGTTGCCTTCCGACATAAATATACTATTTTTTTTCCAATACAATCCTCCTGGCATAAATAATATTATCAATGAATGTTAATATTTGTAACTATATACATGGAAACAGCCATACTTTCTCATTATATAGTATATTTCAACTCTGTTTCCTGCATAGTAATTGTGCTCAGTCACTACAGTTTATTGCTCCTCTCTCCCAGTGCAAGTCTCTGGTCAAGTCTCTGCCTGAAAACATTAGACTGTAATGGTACATTTGTTTTCAGCATAGGGATTCTGGGGCCACTAGTTGTCAGCCTGAGATTCATATCACTGAGAATAAGTGTAAAAAGAGGAGCTGACTGCCCCCCCCCCCTCCCCCAACACCTTTTCCCAGCCAGATCCCAAATAAGCAAACTATCCAATATACTAGTAGTTTAAATCCCAATGGACATAGTTGGCAATGAAGTGTGAGGGAGGGAGGGCTTTCCACCAAGGCACGTGAATCCAAATTTTAGATAGCACACATCATAGCTGGACATTATGAGACCAATGGAGAGCAGAGATGAGCCAAACATACCTGATTTTGGTTTGAAGCAGGTTCAGCAAACATTACTGAAGTTCAGGTCTGGATCTGAACCCAAGTGAAGTCAATGAGAGACAAATGTAAGAAGCAGTAATGCGCATTTCCTAAGGGCTGGACACTACCCTGGGAAATATGTACCCTTGCACACAGAAAACTGTTCAAAATTCAAATTTGTGAGTTTTTATTAATGCTTAACCACTTCAATACTATGCACTTAGAACACTTTCCTACCAGACCAATTTTCAGCTTTCAGTGCTGTTGCGTTTTGAATGAGAATTGCGCGGTCGTGCGACGCTGTACCCAAACAACGTTTTTATAATTTTGTTCCCACAAATAGAGCTTTCTTTTGGTGGTATTTGATCACCTCTGCGGTTTTTATTTTTTGCGCTATAAACAAAAAAAGACCGAAAATTTTGATTAAAAAAAAAATTCTCTATTTCTGTCACAAAACTTTGTAAATAAGTAAATTTTCTCCATCACTGATGAGGCTACACTGACGGGCACTGATCTGGCAGTACTGATTGGCACTGATGAGGTGGCACTGATGAGGTGGCACTGATGATGGGGCACTTATATGCAGCAATGATGAGCACTGTTAGGCGGCACTGATAAGCAGCAATGAAGGGCACTGATATGAAACACTGACGGGCACTGATATGCAGCACTGACGGACACTGATAAGCGGCACTGACGGACACTGATAAGCGGCACTGACGGACACTGATAAGCGGCACTGATGGGCACTCATAGATGGCACTGATTGGCACTCATAGGCGGCACTGGGCACTGATGGGCACTGATAGGTGGGCACTAATAGGTGGCACTGGTACACACTGATAGGGGCACTGGTGGGCATATGTACAGAAAGGGGCCCATTCCCTGGTGGTCTAGGGTGGTATCTGAAGGTTCCACTAAGTGCCATTCATATTGGGCACTATGCCCCTTACCTGGTGGTCTAGGGTGATCTCCCTGGTGGTCCAGATCGGCTCCTTGGTGGTCCCTGGCCAGCTCCCTGGTGGTCCTTGGTGGGGACATTGTTGGTGGTCCTTGGGCAGGCTCCCTGGTGGTCTAGTGTGGCGATCCGAGGGGGGGCTGTGCTGATAAATCATCAGCACAAACCCTCCCTGTCAGGAGAGCAGCCGATCAGCTCTCCACTCCTCAGGTCTGCAGACCTGAGTACAGGAAAACCGATAAACGGCTTTCCTGTGTTACATGTGACAAGCCGTGATTGGTCACGGCTGATCACATGGTAAAGTGCTTCGGATGGAAGCACTTTACCAAGATCGGTACTGCGGGGGGTCAGACTGACCTCCCACACCACCGATCGCCGCGATTCGCTCCCCCCCCCCGGGCGCGTGGTGGCTTGTTATCCTGAGGACGTCATATGACGTCCAGTCAGGATAACTAAACCACTTCCCGGCTGTCATTCTGCATACGGCGGTCGGGAAGTTGTTAAAGTGGAACATTATGAATATAAAACTCCTTTAATATACATGCCTGGGGATGCCTGGAACCTCTCTGTAAAGCAGTGCATCTGTATGATATATACAACCTACTACAGCAAAACTGACATTTACAGCAATTGCCAAAAAATGACGTCTCTTCCTACTGTTTGTAAACAATGCAGCTGGGTATTCCCTTCATACCAAACTCGTATCCTAGATGATATCCTAGACCCAATATACATCTATATATGTCATACTGCATTCTCTATTATGTAAAATACATAGAAAACAAAAAAGAAGGAGACCTGCCCTCACCCAATGATGTACAGTTTAGGAGATTCATGTATTTGTCAAATCCAGAGATAAGAGATCCAGAGGTAAGAAACTGGTGGGTGAATGCAGCATTCTACATTGACTGAAAACCATTATATCCTGTTTGGGTGAACTGACCAAATTTTAACTTGAAAACCACCACTGTGTTTAGGTGCAGTGGCATATGTCCTATTATTATGAATTATGACACTGTTTCTTTTGTTTTGTTTGCAGGTCATGGAACAAAAGGAGTTTTTGAGCTTCTTTCTGGATGGAGGAGAACCAGAGAAAGTTTGCCTTTTAAAGACAGGGTAGCAGATGCATACTCTGATGTAATGGTGTCGTATACAATGACCAGTTCTCTGTACATCATCACTTTTGGAATGGGCGCTAGTCCTTTTACAAACATTGAGGCAGTAAAGGTATTTTGCCAGAACATGTGCATTACTATTGTCCTAAACTATTTCTATGTTTTCTCCTTCTATGGCTCGTGCCTAGTCTTTGCTGGCCAACTGGAACAAAATCGATATCACAGTATCTTCTGTTGTAAAATTCCTTCCGAGGAGTATTTGGACAGACAACCAATATGGTTTCAAACTATGATGAGCGATGGGCATCAGCATTCAACCCACCATGAGCCAGACCCTTATGAGAATCATTTTATTCATCATTTTCTAAAAGAACATTATAATGAATGGATCACAAATACATATGTCAAACCCTTTGTGGTCATATTATACCTCATCTATGCATCATTCTCATTCATGGGCTGCCTCCAAATTAGTGGTGGATCAAACATTATAAATCTTCTAGCAAGTGACTCTCCCAGTGTTTCTTATGCTTTTATACAACAAAAGTATTTTAGCAACTATAGCCCCGTGATTGGATTCTATATCTATGAACCTCTTGAATACTGGAATGCAACTGTTCAAGAAGACTTGAAAACCATAACTCATGGATTCAATACGGAATCTTGGATGGAGCAGTTCTACCAGTTTTTAAAGATTGGCAATATTTCGGCATCAAACAAAACTGATTTTATTAACGTTCTCCAGAATGTTTTCTTGAGGAAACCAGAATTTCAGCACTTCAGAAATGATATAATTATTTCTAGGTCAGGAGATGAACTGAATATCATTGCATCCCGGATGTATCTGGTAGCTAGGACTAGTGAAAACACACAACGGGAAGTGGTTGAGCTCCTTGAAAAGCTGAGGCCACTCTCGTTGATACAAAGCATAAAGTTTATTGTCTTCAACCCCACCTTTGTTTTTATGGATCACTATGGCTTGGCAGTGACAATGCCAGTCGTTATTTCTGGTTTTAGCATCTTGCTGGTGTTAATTTTAACTTTTTTCTTGGTCATTCATCCTTTGGGAAACTTATGGCTGATAATTACTGTCACTTCTATTGAATTGGGGGTATTGGGTTTAATGACATTATGGAATGTTGATATGGATTGCGTATCCATCATGTGCCTTATGTACGCTTTGAACTTTGCCATAGATCACTGTTCCCCTCTGCTTTATACATTTGTCTTAGCCACTGAGCACACAAGAACTCTATGCATACAAGATTCACTCAAGGAGCATGGCACAGCTATTATCCAGAATGTCATATCGTTTCTTGTTGGGCTGGTACCCCTTCTGTTTGTGCCTTCAAACTTGACCTCCACACTGTTCAAATGCTTGCTGCTGACTGGTAGTTGCACGATACTGCACTGCTTCGTCATTTTGCCTGTTTTCTTAACCTTCTTCCCTCCTTCTAAAAAACGCCACAAGAAAAAGAGAAGAGCCAAACGGAAAGAGAGAGAAGAGATTGAGTGCATTGAAATTCAGGAAAATGCAGATCATGTGACTTCTATTTGAGAAAACAGTGGTCATTACTCAAAGTATTTGGACAACTGCAGGGAACGTAGGCAAAAATCAACTGCTTGTGCTGGCCAAAGTTGTACGAAGGGGTATTTTTGAAACATCAAGGTGCAAGATTTTTATACTTTTGTAACAAAAATGTATTCAATTCAATTTTCTATTACCTCATTTTCATAATGAGTCTGTTTGGTGGAAACATGGGCAAAAATAGGAATTTCCCTGGTTTGCAACTGTCTTGATCCTTTAAAGTTTCAAGAGCAGGAGATTTGACTTGTTAAATGTGTATATTTTTATTGATGTTACACAAGCATGTTTTGGTGTGACAAATTAATAATCTACAGGTTATCCCATCCATAAAATTCTAGATTTTTTTTAGATTTGGATAGAGCAGAGAAGGGTTAGGAACTCTCTAATTTTTGTATTGCTGTCTGTGTCCTTGCTGGGGAGATTTTCCCATTCTCCTTGTTTTAGTAGCCACTAGGAGAGCAGGTGAAGGGTAATGCACATGTTATATTTTTCGCTATTTCTGGTTACAGGAAATACAGGAAATTTCACAGATAGGTATATATAAACAGCAATAAAAACATGATAGGGTTTCTAAGCTCTCCCAATTTTATTGAAAACTGAAAAAAGTTATGGCTGCGTTTAACTTCAAGGAAACCACATATGGCCTGCTATTTGCAAATGCTGGGGCTGATTCAAGCATCTCTTGTGATAATCAGGCAGTATAAACAGTCACAAGCACTTACTAACACACATGCATGAGTATGAAAAGTGCTTTCTGTTATTTGCAAAGATTTTACCTTACTCATAGATAAGGGCTCTTACACTTAGATACTGCATATTAAAGTACTTCTAGCACTTGTTCTAAAATCCTGACATCAGATCCTGTAATCAGATATTCCTTATGCATGTAACAGTCTGAACAGGTCCAGAACCTAAATATCATGTGATGCACAAGCCTAATGAAAAAAAAAACTCCTTTACCCTCCCTTGAGTGTACAGAATCCTTCTTAATTTGTGCCTCGCATGCCCCCTCCCAGCCACTGCAGCTCACAGTGTGAGGGTCTCCGCAGCAGAAGCAATGCTGTGAATCCATTAAACAGTGTGCAGGGCAAAGGATGTTGTGGACATTTGTGTGCTGCCTTGCATTTAGCAGCAGTGTTGTCAGTATACCATTTGTATGCATCTTAGTTGAGTAGGACATATAAAATGACTTTCAGTCAGTAGGGTCCCCCGCATTACCCACCCCTCCACGCATGGATTTGGCTGGTTGGTCATCCAGCCCGGCACTTACCCCCATCTAGGTTGTGGGCAGACAGGGCTCCTACGGGCAATGGGCGGCGGGTGGCGGCTCCCATCAGGTCTTCTCCTCCTCTGCAACATGGCAGCTTCTGCTGTGTGTTAGGATTGTGGGTCTCAGGACCCACTTCCTGATTGGCTGGGAGGAGGATCACTGTGGCAGTATTCATTCCATATTGACACACAACTGGGTGGGCTTGGAGCGCAGTGTTCTGTGTCCCAAGCTCAGCCTACATGTACTTTGAAGCCTCTGCCTCTAATCACGTGCTTCAAAAAAAAACGCCCCCCCCGCCCTCCATTGGAATCCATGCGTCTGGCGCCCTGTATGTAGATTAGGGGACCGGACGCATGCATGGGGGGCACTGAAGCACAGAAAAAATGTACAAACGCAATCTAGACAATACAATGAATTATTCAAAGCAGAGGCAGCAAACAGAGCATGAACAAACATTCAAACAGCTTAAAAGAGAAATATAGTTTTTTTCCCAAAAATCATACTTACCTAGGTGCATGCAGCATAAGTCTGATACTGCATCTGTTCCCCGCTGGCTCTAAGACTGAGAACCAAGTGATCAAACACAGCTGATTGCTCGGGTCTCAGAGCTCCGTGAGCAGAGAGTGACTGACTCTCTGCTCTGCCCCCACCCCCATGCTTACTGCAGAGGCTATGCAAAGTGGCGTTCCAGGGTTGTGGGTGGATCCTGGCCATATAGTCACGCTCTTGCCCCAGCCTGGACTGGCTCTGCGACGTCAGCCGACAGCGTGCTTCAGTCATGGGTCATGGGAGTGCAGAACAAACTGCACTCCTGTGATCCACAGCAGAAGTACAGCCAAACAAGTTTTGGCTATACTTATCCATTAAAGTTCTTGCTTCACTTTGAAATCCACTAATGAAGTTAGGTGTGCACACAGCTGAGACTTGAGATGCAGTGCTGAATGATGACCAGCAGATGGCAGAGATCTGAGGCTGAGAGTTCCCGTTGCCAACTAAACATTGATCTCTTGTGTAGATTAAAAGCCCAATTCCAAGACTGCAATAGCCTACCCAACTGGATAAACTTTTCTCTCACACCTATGGCCTCCCTCTTGAGATCCATTCAGTTGCAGGCGGCAATAGACAGGGATAAAAAAAAACCTTGAATTTCCATGAAACAGACAACATTATCATTTTTAGCCATTTGTTTTTAAAGAAAAACTGTTACTCTGAAAATCAAAATAAAAAAAGATCATTAAGTGACTATCAGGGTAATAATAATACTGACGACAAAACAGAAGAACAAAGTGAATTCTATGCAAAAGCCAATGTCGTTAGTACTTGTAGTCATTTTTTATCTCTAAGACGTCCCCTTATCATGCTATTTACTGGCTGATGCCTGACTCAGCCATGCCATGTCTACTCACTGAGCATATCTGGGCAGAAGATGTTTTATGAAAACATAAAGTATATGGAAGAATGTATAATGGAATGTATGTATTATGTGAGCAGTTGTTACTACATGTTACAATGTAGGTATTTGTAGAATGGTATTGTATCCATGAATTGTTCTTCTACTAAGGCGTTGATCTACTTCCAGATTAAGAAACATAAAAACATATTTAAATGTGTTTCTTAAAGTCAAGATTTCCCTTGGTTTGTCTGTCTGTCAGGGCCAGCATTGGGGTAAGGCAACAAGGACACATCTGAGTTTCAGTACTCCTGACTTGACAAGTCTATGCTTGAACATGCCAGGCAGGCAACATGTGGAGAGTATGGGTTTCTGAGCCCTTTAATTTTTTTTACATCTTTGAGTCCAATTGTTGCTAGACTATGGCCATTAAAATGTGTACATATTCTCAACAAGCAGTAACTAATCTTTAAAAACAAGCCCTCGCTGACCTCTGAAGTTACAGGCACATTGGAGCAAATCACCCACAATAGAAAAAAGCTGTGAAGTTGTTCAAGTTTGGACTCAGCACTCTACTCACTTTCGTCTTCCTGTATACCTGATCTGTGTTTACATTAGAGATTACAATTCTCTGCTGGCGGGGGAAGAGAAAAAATATCTATTGAGTCCAAATGTTTCAATACATTTCTGTTGTAAATTTGAAGATGAATTATTCCACCCTATCTGCAGCTACAGAGGTCAGTGAGGGCTTGTTTTAAAGTGATCTTTTAGCTCTCCTTCAGAAGTTAGAGCAGTGCCACCTTATAAAAAGAACACACTTAGCAGTGTGTTAAATCTTTGCTCTCTTAGTCTTACTAAACCCAGGACCCTCCATTCACTATATCTGGTCCCCGACAGTACATAGAACATGGAAATGCAATTATTTCAGTAAAAGTAAACTGCTAAATACCTTTTATCATCAGCAATATATAGCAGTCTTGTGACTTCTATCAGTGTCTGGCCGAGCACTGGTTAAAGCTCGTAGGAGGAGTTTTCATTCTCCTCTGACTGTCTTATGAGACTACACGACCCCTAACTTCCTGTCTAGACAGTGCTGATTGGCCCTATGCTGATCACATGCACTCTTCCCCAGGGAACAGGGCTCTGTTCTATCAGAAGATACATTGGGAATAGTAGAAGAAGAGGAGGATCAGAGAAGACAGGTTTAAACAAACTTTTTACACAATGCGGAGGATTAATCCCTTAAGTTCCGCAGTGAGTATAACAAGCATGCTTTACTGCGAATACAGACTGATTTTACTGTTGTGGGTTTAGTAATACATTAATGAGCTACAGACACTGTTGCTATCTCACATTGCTGGGTGAGTTGGATAGCGTGTGCCATTCTGTGCAGCCTGGTTCTTCCTGCCATACATTATAAAGGACATGCTGTAACATGCAGAATTTATGGATAGCAACATTGGTTATAGCCAATGAAAGGACTAAAGATTTAACCCATTGCCTGCCAGAAACCCAAGTATTCCTCTATCTTTTACAGGGTGCGAACGGACTTCTCCCTACCAGCTAATGTGTGGGTTGCTTTAAAGCTTATTTATTGCTTGTTAAACAAATCAAAATATTGTATTGTCATAATTCTACTTTATGAGCATTATAGCCCAGAGATATAATGGAGGTTACAGTATTAGAGCAAGGAACACCGGAGCATTGCAGCTAGTCCCCATACCAAGTCAGATAGACTTCACAGGATCACAACAGCAAGGTTCCTATTTAAATCTTTATAAGTCTTCACCCAGAACATATGAGAAACTGCAAGTTTTGCAATTTAAAGTGCAAATTCAGTGGATCTTTCAGTCATTTTCCAAGTCTGTATGAATACATCTGTAACGTGCCACAATATACTGAAATAGTATGATTTTTCAAAGACACTGTACCTTTTAGTATCAAAAGGCATGATGTCATCAATCTGCTGCATGTAAACAATCCACTAAGAGCATCAAACCAAACTTCCAAGAGTCCAAAATATTTTAATGAAAGATTGACCTTCAGCAAGAACAAGACAAAACAGCCAACACATTTTGGAGGTCACACAAATGCCCCCTTGTTTAGGGCTCTAGTTTAAATGATAGAACTCTGAGAATGGTATAGTAACCAGGAATAATTATTAATGGTGTGAAAGTCATAGAACAACTCAACTCTGCATGGTATGTAGATGCTAGGTATCCTATGACTCACACACTATTAGTAATTATTCTTAGTTACTTAACTATCATTAGAGTCCAACATTTAAATCAGGGCCATAAAAAAGTGGGAATTTGTCTGATCCTCAAAATACTTTGGCTATTTTCTCTTGTTCTTGCCTTGAATCAGTTTTACCATTAAAAGACATTGTGTATTTGTTTTGGTGCTTATATTTGTTTACATGAGGAAACTCAACTAAGGGTGACACGTTCATCCCTATAGGGGACCCCTGGACTTGTGAAGAGCTGCCAAACCAGAGCTATTATACCCATTGCAAATTTTACTTACCTATCGAAAACTTGTCTCCATCACCTTTTTCATCTTTGATCAATCTGCTGCAGGTAGAAGAGGCAGTCTTTTTGGGGAAAAGACTGCAATATTTTAAATTTGTAAGAAATCACCAGGTGGGGGATTGCAACAGTGGGCTGATTGATCTATGTTAAAAAAAATGTGAACTGCACAGCCACAAAGATTTAATCAAATCAAATGTTGATGCCTGAAAAAAGATGGCTTAGTCATGCTATATAAAACCAGCAGGTGAAGGCATTGTCAAGGGGAGTACTGTGTTCTCTGTAAGAGTTATTAAATACCTGGAAGTGTTACAGTTCCATGTTACTTAGCATGCTGCACTTAATATGAAAAAATATATCCAATGCTAGGTTCACTTTAACATTTTCAGAGTTATCTGTTTAAGGGGTTTATGAAAAGTCTTGTCAGTAGTAAGTAAGGGGTTAGCCCCTGTTGGTTGCATTGTAGAACATGCTGTGTACATCCTCTGCATAATACCTCCCAATTTCTTTTTGTTAAATGCAACCTTGTTCATTCTGCCCAGACCACCTCCTCCCTCTAGAACTGACCATGACTGGTGAAGGAAATGTTCATTTTCCTCAGCCAGCTCCCACTGAAGCCAGGTATTTATGTTATTAAAATAGGGACTAACAGGTTTCCTCCTCTATATACTGGCTTATAATGCATTTTCATTTGTATCTATTCATCTGTCCGATGATGGGATCTTGTTGATGGGAAACCAGCTCTGCAGCTGCTTCCTTTATTATGAAAAAAGGAATTTACGAAGTGCAATAACCAATGGCAACCAATCATTGATCAGAAACACAATGGCGGCTATTGGTTACTGTACACATTGTCATTATTTTTCGCATAGCTTAAAGCCCAATTGAAGCCACAGAAAGAAACATTCAATCAGATAGACATTGTACTAATGGCCTTCATTTACAAAGTTCAACTGAATAAGAATACACAGTCTAAAGAAGAATGCACAGTCTAAATAAGAGTGCACAGTCCAATAGGCACCAGCATTTAACTAGACTGTCCAATGCATACTAACTGGCCCAGTCAGATATGACCTGTTTCCTCCCTGGCAGTACAAGTGTGTGTGCAGCCATTACTAATCTAAGCCAACATTGAGCAATGGAGTGGGAGGGCTGAAAGTGAAAATATAACATTTGCTGGAGCCAGACTATCAAGAAAATTAGAGATTTTATTTTTAGTGCCATGGTGTAGTGAACCACACTCACAAAAACGTAACACCCAGTGCAAAAAAAAGTGTGCACACAAAAGTGAGAACACAAAAAAGTGCACAGGGTATACACATGGTCCTCCTCCAAGGAGAAAGGACCCTTAACCCCCAGATAGGGACTAGGGACCCTTAACCAGACAGACCCCATTCTTTGTGAGGCCTTCTGAAACAGACCAACCCCAAGTACTAGGCTGATCTCTCCCAAAGGGAGACCCCATGGGAGGAGAAAGAACCTGACCAGAAGGCCACATGCCCTCCTCCCAAGACATTCATGGCAGACCCTGGAACCTACACCCTACTAATCGGGGAGTGAGAAAGTGCATATTTGCTGTGCCAAAAGTGCAGTGACAAACACACATATAAAAAAGGGAAAAGGGGAAGTGGATAAGTGCAAGTGTCATAGTGAGATACTATGGCAGGCCCAAGAAAATTAGAGATATGAAACTTCAACTGGGCTTTAATTGACACATTCCAATTAAGTCCCCATCAAGACTTTGCAGCCTGACTCACAGCCAGTTAATGTTTATATCAGAGTGAAGGAAATGTTTAGTTTTGTATTTATAACATATCGCCAGCAAAAACTAAATGGACACAATGAGCAATAGTATACTTTTGATGGCTTATTGCTGGAGTGGGTCATGCATGATATTCCGAATACCTTTGCAACAACTGCTAAATCAACTGAAATCTATGTATCCATGTGTAATTGGACTCCATATAGGCAGCTTATGGAATCTAGATGCCAAACCATGGCATTTGCTACATTAGCTCATGCCTGTGATTGGCAAGTTTCGCTTTGTTGTTGCAGACACCTTCCAACCATTTGGAATAGGTTGACCCAGTGACACGCATTGTGCCCTTGCTGATCAGTAGTATGTATTTACATTTTCTATTTTTGTAAAACAAAATGACCGTAAATGTTAACCCCTCACAGTAAATATGCATGTAACATGAACTGCACTAACGAGTTTGTCAGTGCTCTCAGGGGGTTAAATAGCAGGAGACTTTTCTAGTTTTGTACTATGCTAACTTTATCAGAGCATGACACTATCTTTGGAAACAAAGGATCTATGTTATTATGCAATAGGGGAGAGTATTATTTAACAAAAACTATATCTGTGATGCTGTGGGCATTCTAATGTGGGATTATCTAAAGTGATAAAATATATAAGGCATAAACTGTTTGTTTTTCACACCAATTTAAGGTTTCGTGTTTCCTTGAAGCAAAAATTTTCAATTCTATAGGGATCAAATCTGTAACGAAACCAAAGAAAATCCCGATTGCATAAACCAGTTTGAATAAAGTTATTGCTTTTACTTTTTGTACACAATCCTTTATTTACTATAACACCTATTACACATAAAGTCATAAAAATGTGATCACAGTTTCATGGCAGTTATTTTAATGATAGTTTGAATGGAAATTTTTCTTGTTTGGATGAAGTGGGGTATTGTTTGACCCTCCTCTATGACAGCTTGCTTCAGAGATCCCCCCATGCTAAGCACCAATTTGTGTCATTAATTGTAAAGGTTGGCCAACATGTTGGACAGTCTTTGCAAGAAACATTGATCACTTATGCGATATCACACACCTGTTTTTGAACATGTTACCACCTACACATCCATTTTTCCACAAGCGATGACTAAATCAATCAAATTTCTTGAAGAACTCTCCCATCTTTTGTCTGTGAAGGTTCCCACTTATCCTGGCCATGGTATAGCTAGTAGTAGTTAATCACATTTAACTGAACTTGTTCTGTAATATTGAAGAGGTTTCATAGCTTCTTCAAGCCACCTCTTCAGTTCCAATGAGTGCCAGAAAGATACCCCATCAGGAGTATCCTCATAAAATGCATGGACCCGAAGAGCTACTTACCTACTGAAGTTCTGCTTTGAGCAAAGCTATGTGATTTATATTAAGTGAGTAAAGTCCCATCTATGTTCACTTTAAAAGAGCTACATTAGAAACTAACAAAAGCAGGTCGTGGCATGCATTTTACATGCCCTGCAGACAACCCAGAAAGCCCTAAAACCTATTGTGCTCTCTTGTGTAAATATGTAACAGATACTATCTGCGACAACTCATACATATTGCCTCCTATGATTTATGTACTACTGGTTAGAAAGGCTGCCCTGCATGGGCTAATTGTGAGAAAGAGCTGGAGGTCTGAACCTATGACCATAAGAGCAAGTCATGATTTACATATTAGAGCATCTTGGATTTGAGGCTGCTGAGGAGCTGTGCAAGGTATTTAAAGTGGTTGCAAACCTCAGATATTAAATATGAACAAAGCATATCCTTCTATGGTGTGTAAGTGTCATAATTAAAGGTACTGAGTATCATTTCTGTCTAAAGTTTTGTTTCTCTGCTATCAGCATGAATCACTTGTGAAAATTTTTCCAGACGCCAAGAGAAAAAAGGTGACAGGGGAGGGACCTCCAGCTGATTGAAAGCCTCAGCTCTATTTCTGTGTGCTGTGTGAAGGGAGGTGTGTCTCTTCCCTCCAATCAGCTCTTAGGACTCTCCTCACTGAGCTCTGCAGAGTGTGACCAGCACTCTCCCCCCCTTTTTTTAAATCTCTTAGACATGCTTATGAATTTACAAAAAGTGGGTGTGGTGAGAATCTGAAACTATTCCATCATCCCAAAATGACAATGACAAAAAACAAAAAATCCCCAAAAAGGGATTTTAAAAGCATATAACGGACTGAAGCAATTTGTATAAAAATTATTTTTATTGGATATAAGTTAGACATAAAACATGAAACTTGACACTATTCAGACAAGGCCTGGTGTGCAGAAAAAATAGAAGGGGATGCATAGCTCAACATAATACATCAACCTCCTAAAGATAGAAAGGCTGTAGCGCATCCAACGCGTTTCGAGATTTTCGAAAGAACAAGCAAAAATAACAGCTCTTCTTCTGGGATGTTCACAGCTTAGCAAAGGAGGAGCTCGTATTTGGCAAAGTAGAGAGGTGTAGCCCCGCAGCCCAAACAAAAATAAAACAGGATGGAAAGGACTGTTGAGTACAATGATGGAGACCACTGTTAAAAAGATCAAAAAACATATCCAAAAAAGAAAAAGCTGGCTGGAGTTGAAATGCTATGGATATATACAACATGCCCAGCACTGGCATGTTGTACTGATGGAGTGCCGTGTTGCAGCCTTGGTTCTGCATTTTTGATGTACTATATATGCACCACTAGCTTCTATCTAGTGGATCTCTGCCCTGTTCCCCACTGACTGGGACTCAGCTGGAGTAACTCCCCATTGCTGGATTTTTGGATGTGCCATTGGTTTGCCCCCTGCCCACTACACACACATATATGGATTGCCCTTTTCTTGGACCCACACACAAGAAATGACGGGACCTTGATGCAGCGGTCATTTGTGATTTTCAGGATCCACTTATTATTAATTTTCTACCTCGGATATATATCCGTAGCGTTTCAACTCCAGCCAGCTTTTTCTTTTTTGGATCTTTTTTTGATCTTTTTAACAGTGGTCTCCATCTTTGTACTCCATAGTCCTTTCCATCCTGATTTATTTTTATTTGGGCTGCGGGTTACACCTCTCTGCTCCGCCAAATACAAGCTCCTCCTTTGTTAAGCTGTGAACCTCCCTGAAGAACAACTGTTATTTTCCTTTGTTCTTTCGAAAATCTCGAAATGCATTGGCTGCTCTACAGCCTTTCCATTTTTAGGAGGTTGATGTATTATGTTGAGCCCATGTAACATGTCATGTATTGTGTGTTTCTATGCATCCCCCTATATTTTTATCTGCACACCAGGCCATGTCTGCATAGGGTCAAGTTTCATGTTTTATGTATAACTTATATCCAATAAAAATAATTTTTATACAAATTGCTTCTGTCCGTTATATGCCTTTAAAATCCCTTTTTGGAGGATTTTTTGTTTTTTGTCAATGCTTACGAATTCAGCACTTTGAGTGGATGTAGAGCAGAGATGACCGCAGAGAGCCAGATACAACTTATGTAGAAGGTTTTATTTAATCTCTGTGTATCACCTGAGGCCACTCACTTCACTGGGAGTATGTAAGGGTTTAAAACCATTTTAAAGCAGAACTAAACCATCCTATCATTTTCAGCCAAGGAAGCTGCCATATTATTTCTGTTTGCCATTGTGCTACACATGTGATCAGTTATAAAACCAGCCATTTGATGGTTTGACAGTTTGGTTTAGAGCAGAAGCAAATGTGACAGTTAGCGTTGCAGGAATGTACCTGTTTTTGAAACCGTTAAATAGACGTGTTTAGTTCCGCTTTGAAGGTACATGGACCTGATTTTAATAGCTGCTGCTGATTTTAAAGTGGAGGCAGGGCCACTGAAATATATATACTGTTGTGTGTATATATAGCTATATATATTTATATATTATATGTATTATACCATACCATAATACAATAACCAAAGGAAGATACATTTGAATAAGTACATATACAATATATTTAGTTTAATTTTTTTGGAGTAAACCCTTTCCACAATTCAAAAATTATCCTCGGTATTATGTTGCTTTTAGTGACACAGGTCCTAAGTAGAGTTGAGCGAACACCTGGAAGTTCGGGTTCTGCTGGTCCGTCCGAACTTCGGGACAAAGTCCGGGTCCGGGTCCGGACGGAACCCGAACGATCGCACGGAAACAGGGCTTCAAGCCTGCCTGGTCGTCTTGGGCTTGAAGGTCCACAAGCGAGTTGAGATGAATCCTGGACACAGTGATTTTCGTTGTATTATGGCTCCTATTAAAAACTTAACACCTTTCCCAAATGAGGTTTTTTTAATTTGATTTATATAACATATACATGAATAAGTTTACATAGAAGGAAACCAATAACATAATACCATACCATATTATGTATATTATATATTTATATATATCGATATATATGTGTGTTGTCATATATATAAAGTCACCGGGACGGAGGTGAAATTTTAGTCTC
>BLSH010244334.1:19688-41788 GCA_018402905.1 Glandirana rugosa
CGACAGACACGACAACGAGACTCCTGTCTATCGTCTTTAATCTCTAAAGTGTATGGCGACGAAACTCAACGTCTAGTTCGAGACGTATCTTGTCGGTATGTGAAATCTCTAATTTCTGCTATCTGTCCTCAGAGCAACAGCACAGACAGCAGTAGTAAAGTAATCTATCTCAGGATGCAGGATCAGGTCTTAAAATGGCTCAAATCTGTCCCTCACGCCGTCAGCTACCTTTCCCTACACTAACCCAAGGAGCATGTGACTGCAGCACTGTGACTCCAGCTTATAAAGAGGCTGGGTCACATGATGCACCGGCCAATCACAGCCATGCCATTAGTAGGCATGGCTGTGATGGCTTCTAAGGGCAAACCAGTGAAACGCTTGTTGATTGGCTGCCCTGCAGCTTCTCAACACGTGGAGTAAAATAGCAGAACCCCGGACCGAACCCGAACGATTTTTGAAATGTCCGGGTCCGTGCCACGGACACCCTAAAGTTCGGTACGGACCCGAACATTACAGTCCGGGTTCGCTCAACACTATTAGAGAAGCATTTTGATGTGGATGAGGCATTGCTTCTATCTAAATGGGGATTGGATACCATATTAAAATCACCTCCAATTATTAGGTGTGTTGATGTTAGCATATCTAATTTAGTAAAAAAGGTGTTCATAAAGGTGATTTGGGCCTCATTAGGTGCATAAATTGAGGCTATAGTGATAGAACGCCCATTGATTTTTCCTTATTAATTATTAATTATTAAGAATCTGCTCTCCGGGCCTTAAAGATGTTCTGAACCTCAAAAATTAGGGAGTTTTTAATAAAGATAGCTACTCCTCTTGTTTTGTTGGAGAAAGTGGTGTAGAAACATTGGTTATAGGTTTTATCAAAAAAGTGGGGTGGTTAGGTGTGGAAAAGTGCGTTTCTTGAAGCATTATGATATCGGCCTTCAATCTTTTGTATTGCTGGAAAGCCTTTTTCCTTTTTTGTGGTGAATTTAGACCCTGTACATTGTGGGAGATAATTTTGAGGTCATTCATTTCTAGTTATGTAGCATAAAAGGTATGTGATATGGGGGCATTCAGAAAGAACAAGAGGTAGGTGAAGATGATGTGAAGATAATATTCTTATATATTTGTATGGCATATTGATAAGAAATAAGTATAAGGGCTTTTTACCTTCTGTTGGTAAGTATAGCAATTTTGTCACAAGTATATTTTCAAGCGAAACCTTCTCAACATTTAGTAGAATCAAAATAGACCACTTAAGGACAATCAACACATACATTGTCACCAAAGGTCTAATGTTAGAGAAAAAATTGTGGGGATCTGGCGAAAAAACTCCGCCAGACCAACAAATGTTACCATTTGGACTGAATCGTCCAAATCCCATCCGCAGGGCGGACGCACCGCCATCCGCCGCACCACCAAATGTGCCAATTGACACTGCGCGGGTAGCCGGCAGAAGGCAGGACGCCCGATGGAACATAGTAACCCACGGACAGGAGGGGGACAAACAAGCTACTCCACCCGTCCGGGAGCGGCACAGTTAGTCTGACAAAAAAGAAAAAAAAAATCAGGAAGAAAAAACACCCAACAATGCTATGGGAAAAACAGAGAGAAAAAAAAAAGGGATCTCTCCTTCCCCCTCTCTCCCTCCTCTCCTCTTACTTTCTTCCTTTTTTTTATGGGAGGGACCCATATAACCTTGTTTAACTGTAAGAGATCAACCCAACATTAATCATACATCTCATTAGGACCTGTATCTTATAATACTAATCGATAATTAGGAAGGTCTTAGATGTGTAGTACAGCTGAAATATACAGGTAGGTACATTATAAGCGACCATCATAGTCTTCATGGCTGTCAGACAATGCCCACAACCACTAGTACGTCACCTTCCCTTTTCAATATAAGGCCTTTTACATAAATGTGGGAGCAAAAGAGAGGTCCAAAGCAGACATGAACAACATAAGGACTGGCTTTTAGGGCAATAATGACCTCTAGTCCTTTGTTTCACTTTAGAAGTGACACCATCAGAACTTACGATTAATTGTTTAGTGAGGTTTCCATTTTAGTCATAATGAGCGGATACATCTCATTGTAACAAGGGGAGCGGAAGGGAGAGTCCAGGGGCCATAGGTAGAAAGTTGTTGCCCGAGTGGAGGATGCATATATGAATTATAAAAGTCTGTGTCCTTTTATATACCTAGGAATGAATTGTAGTGGAGAAAGGAAAAGTCTTGTATATCCAGGCAAAATGATCAGTAATGTGGACATGTGTGATGACCACTAGATAGCAGGAGAGGCCCATATATGAAACAGCCACATGGAACCTTGAGGCTTCAAAGTAAATTATCATCATACCTTAAATGGATCAGATCAACCAGACATCCTCCTCTCCTACCACCCCACTCTGCAGATTCTCCTCCGAGGTTGTCAGTTGTTCCATGGCAAGTCATATATCCTGTTAATTCTCATGCTCCGCATCCGATTTGAAAAGGGGGGGGATAAAAAGAAAAGAGAGGGGAGAAAAGAAAAGCTCCATGGTGGAGGCGATTAGGTTCAAAATAATTGCATATATATAAATGAGGTCTCAAGTAAGAAGGATAACTCATACAAAGCGATTATCACGGGACTCTCTATTTCTTCTCTGATCTCGGCGTGAGGCAGGGGTGGACCATATAGGGGAAGGTCTTGGTGTAGAGGGAAGGCGTAGTGAAGGCTCGGGATCTAAAAGACCGAGTTTGATCAGCAACTCTTTACCTTCAGATAGATTGTATACTGTATAGATGGTGCCGTTGTGAGGCACTGATAATTTAAATGGGAAACCCCACCTATATCGGATATGTGCTGTTTGCAGTATAGAAGTGACCTCCTTCATGCCTCTCCTGCGTTCCAAAGTAGCTGGGGATATATCGGGAAATATTTGGATCTTGACTCCCTCTAGGTTTATGTTAGAAGAATTCCGGGCTGCTCTCAGTATCTCCTCTTTAATTATAAAGTCTTTGAGGCATAATATAATGTCTCTAGGAGGTTTGTCAGCGGGAGGTTTTGGTCTTAGAGCTCTATGGATTCTGTCGCATAAAAACGCATCATCATGCTTTTCTGCAACTAGTGAGTGAAAAATTTTTAGAACTGCAGGGGTGAGTTATGTGACTGTTTCTGGTACTCCTCTTATACGCAGGTTGTGTCTGCGATTGCGATTATCGAGATCTTCTATTTGCGACTGTGCGTATGCAAAGTTCTCAGATAATTGCTCAAAATCTTTTCTGAGATCATTATGGGCTAAAGTAAGTTCATCATGCTTGGTTTCAAGCCGATCGGTTCTGTTACCGAGTGATGAGATTTCTTGTGAAAGCGCTGTAGTAGCTCTATTTATCTCAGATTGGAACTTATTTGCCAGTTTATCATATATTCTTGAAAGACTTTCGTCTAAATCAGCTTTAGTTAAGGTCCCCTGATTATTCTGACCCGTAGAGTACTCACAGTTAGAAGATATGAGTGCCGGAGAAGCAGGCATGCTTTTTGCTGCTTGGGCTGTAGCATGCTGCCTAGAGGCAGCGCCATCTTGAGAGATTCTTGTCTTTTCCATGGAGCGGAGAAGATATGAGGTTAGGTGGCCTTGTGAATGGCGATTCTTCTGTCCCTTCCTTCCAGGCATGCACCAAGGCTTTAGGCAGTGTCCCAGCCGATTTTTAGATGTGACCGCGGGGTTATGGAGCTGTTTGTGCCGCCGGAACGGACAGAGCTGATGGAGCACCTAGAAGAAGCATCCTACAAGCATTCCGCCGCGCATGCGCCCCCCTACATTTAAATATTAGAGCCCATTCATACAGGGGCGACTTGCACTCTGACTTGAGTCACCCTAAGTCGCTTGACATCTGAAATCCTATTGAAGTGAATGGGAGCCATCCTAATGTACACTGCTCCAACTTCAGAAAAGTTTCCTGCACAACTGCAAGGTGACTCTGACTTGTGCCCATAGAATTAAAAAAAAAATCACCTCCAAGTCAGATCCCCCAACTATATTGAAGTGACTTTACAGTGAAAAGAAAATTTTATCCAGGGCAACACCCTCCTTCCCTTCTCTGATTGGCTGCAGACAAAGTCACCTGGCATGAAGTCGCCCTGAAAGTCTCCTAGCAAAGTCTGCCAAAGTTGGAACGCCCCTGTGTGAACGCAGGCCTAAACATTTATTCACCTGCATTTTCTTAACGCACTAAATATCACAGCTTTATTATAGAAATCAAAAAATTGATCTGCTAGCATGCATACCAAATGTATTTTACTAAACCCCCCCATGTGTACCTAGGTCACCTGACAAGTCGCCCCTGTGTAAATCAACACTAGAGTCTGGTCATGTGGGTTTTTTTCTTTTTGTTGTTTTAATCAGCCCAGTTCTAATTTATTGGCTTTTTAAAATTCTTTAGGCCTGGTTTATACTGATCTGTCTAATGCACGCATGTGAATGGACACAGAGTTCCCTTTAGCCTAGGTTCACACTGACAGCGGGAATGAAATTGTGCGAGTTCAGCTGAATTCTTATGATTTCATTCACGTATGTCAGTCCCGACTTCAGAGACAATTTCAGAGACATCTGTTTGGGTTTCTGCACAGATGTCTATTGACATTGCACCATGAAGTCGCAAAAAATAGTATAGAAACTAATTTTGCAAATCATAGAAACATAGAAAAGTGACGGCAGAAAAAGACTGAGTAGTCCATCGAGTCTGCCCCTTTTTATTTATTTTTTTTCTTTCTGAATTGGATGGTGCCATTTGACATGCCAAATCGCTGCAATGTGAACCAGGGCCTGGGCTCAGTTGACACTGCATCAATTCCGGAACCCTGCGATTCCAGTGCAGGATCCCGCAATGCATAGCTTCCGCTGCCCTATGCGAATTGCTGGGAGTGTCAATACAAAGTTAATTACGCCCTCATATCAGTTTGCGTATTGCAGTGTGAACTGTCAATTGAGACAGGAATCTGATTGCATTGGTGTGAACACCCATGCGATCTGATTCTGGTGCAGACCAAAAAAAAAAAGGGTCCTGCACGATTTTGATCTGAGTGAAATGCAAATTCAGACATACGATCTGTATGACTGAAATTGCATTGTACAGACATTGCATGTGATTTGCACATCGGTGTGGACCAAAAAAAAAAGGGTGCTGCACTACTTTGGTTTTGAATGTGATGTAAATTCAGCCATACTCGCTGTGTGGCTAAAATTGCATTGCACAGACATTGCACGGACAGTGCACCAATGTAAACCAAGCCTCAGTCTTTGACAAAAAACTGCAGCATATTGATGATTTACCAGTCGCAGTATAGGGATTTCTACAACACATGGATTTTTCTGTGACTTTCGTATTCTGATGCATCAAAGTTTGGCAAATGGAAAAGGGGTCTTAACGTTCTATGTTAGACCCCTTTAACATGAGTGGGCCAGTCATGTCTGTCTGTCAGGTGTTCAGGTGGAACTGATTGGAGCCTCCATTCTCCTCTTTGGAGCAGAAGATGTTAAAACCTGACAACATCCAATCTGATCCACTAAAAACAGACAGATGGGGATCCCCTTCCATCTACCGGTCCAAATCTGATGGAAGCTGTGTTTAAATAGATAGGTAGTCTGTTTTACATCCAACTTCCAATAGAGGAGAGGAGGCAGTGTCCGCTCTTCATAAGCGGAGCTGACACAGACCAGCTATCTGCTTGCTCTGCGGTGGTCAGAGGACTGATCTGCCACAGAGTAAGGGAACTCCTGGTGGAGTCCCCATGATTAAGGGGCCTTAGAGATACAGATTGTAGCCATCATGAATGACCTCTTCACACTGATAGTTTTGGCGATTTGCTGTAGGCGCACACCTAAAACATTACCAGTGGAAATCTCATTTTCTCCTTTGTGTGACCTGGCTGTGATTTTGATGTGACTTGAAACAATGCCTGTGTAATACTGAGGTCTATGGGCTTCGAGTCGTACCAAAGTACCAGGACCAAAGAAGCGCAAAGACTAATTTGCAGTGGCTGCAACTCGAAGTTGCACAGATATGAATGGTACTACATGACCCGGGTATACCTGATGCTTGCCCACTTAAATCCCCTATACCTGTTAAATAAACACACCACACACTGCCTTGGAGAAAATGGCCGTTAGGCCGTTTATTTAAACACAAACAACTTGAAATATTTATCAAAATATAAAACATGTCTATTAGGCGGGTGTTGATCCCAGGAGGCCCAAAACATCCATTTTGATGAATTTCTACTATATATCCACGTACCCAGCTGCAATACACCGGCTCAGGTGACACCGTCTTCCTGTTAACCTGTGTAACTGGGACCAAACCATTGAGGACTCCATACCTACGATGGATCCTTCCCAACCACACCAAATTGTCCGTCCTCCTGAGACCACGCCCCGCTACACTTCAAATAACAAATAGGGAGGGAGGGTGGGGATCCTCAGTTGTTCCCGCTCTGCCTCTGGGAACTGCGCCCTTCCCCTAAATACCTGTCCCGCCCCCTGCTGCTGTCCAAACCTCCCCTTATAATTTTAACTCCTGGGCGCCCAGGGCACCCTCTCATGCGGCCCCTGCGCTGATATATTCTTTTTTATATTGCTGCGGGCCCTTCTTGACCCGGGTATACCTGATGCTTGCCCACTTAAATCCCCTATACCTGTTAAATAAACACACCACACACTGCCTTGGAGAAAATGGCCGTTAGGCCGTTTATTTAAACACAAACAACTTGAAATATTTATCAAAATATAAAACATGTCTATTAGGCGGGTGTTGATCCCAGGAGGCCCAAAACATCCATTTTGATGAATTTCTACTATATATCCACGTACCCAGCCGCAATACACCGGCTCAGGTGACACCGTCTTCCAGTTAACCTGTGTAACTGGGACCAAACCATTGAGGACTCCATACCTACGATGGATCCTTCCCAACCACACCAAATTGTCCGTCCTCCTGAGACCACACCACAGCTCACCCCCCGCCACGCCCGCAGGGCCCTGTTAATCCCGTCCTGCAAGCCCAAACTCCATAAATCAATACCTACAGCATTTAAATGTACTCCATCTCCCCGTAGGTACCGCCACATATCCAACTCCAAATCAGTGTGTCTGACTACAAACCCCCTGTTCCTTGTTATAAATCGGCCCACCTCTTTGTTAACTTTGACCCTGGCCTTGTTAAGTTTTGCAACCGACCAGGCAAAACGCCAAGACGTCCGCGCCACAATGTCGGACCATATAAAAATAGTCCCCGGGAAATCTGCCTGCAGCCTAAGAAAATCAAATTTTATGTCCCTTATGAGGTGTCTCATGGACCTAACCCCCAGGTCATTGCCCCCCGCATGTACTACTAAAATGTTGGGGGCCCTGTCCAACGCCACAAACTTCTCAAACTCTGGAAGGACCCGACACCAAAGTAGTCCCGGCATACCAATCCACCTCACCATAGCCTCATCCCGAGACCAAGCTGACGACCATTCGGTCGCACATCCGCCCTTTTCGCTCCCCAAAATACATACGAGTGCCCCAGCACCCAAACCAAGGCCGGTTCGCCATCTGTAAAAGAACATAACAACCAATGACCAATACCACAATACCTGTAAAGTCCCGTAACTTAAACATCTAAAATTAAACCCGGACGTACATATAATTTAAAACGAGCTGACTCCCACCTACCAATACGTCTCACCACAGATTCATCCAATCCCCACCTGGCTGCCTCAGTGGCAGCCCCGATGCGAAAGGAGTGTGACGAAAATTCCTTAGAAGGTAGGCCCTCAGCCTCCAAACACCTGCGAAAAACAGTAGTAAACTGATATACAGACAACGGCCTGCCATCCCCGTGTATTAGAAAGGACCCACCTCCGTTTGGGCGAGAACGTACGTACCTCTCCACCGACAACACTGGACACATGGCAAATCCCTGAACGTGGAACAAGCGAACTGTGACCCCTCTACCCACCTGATCGGTTTTTGAACGCCGAATATGTACCGTCACTGACCCACCTTCCATGATAACATCACTCACCTGTAAGCCGCCATGCACTTTGGTGCTGCTACTAACCAATTCCCTCACCCTGAAGTCCCAAAGAAGGCCAGGCTAAAGGCAGCGTGGAACAGCGAAGCCTCATAAACCGAAGAACAAACGTCCGAAACCCAGGACCCCAAACCCAAAAGCACACTGAAAGTGACCGGTCTGCGACTATCCGGCTTTCTAGTGCCCTTTTTGTACCCTTTCAATGCCTGCCGTATCCGAAAGCCTTTCGTGACATCCCGGAATCCTGACAACTTACTCCAAAAGGCAATTCCTGCTAATTTTCTATTAAGGGAGGACGTGGACGTCCCTTGTACAAAATTCCTACCTATAAAGTACAGCAAGGCGGCTTCCGCCCCCTCACTGCCACCCCCCACACCCGTTTCGGATAACAACTGCCCCCATTCAGACCAAGCTGCCGAATAAGCCTCCCACGTGCTATCACTTACCGACCTCCGTATCAAACCTGCGGCGATTCCAAGGCAATCCGCCATAGCCCTACCGGACAGGGTGTTCCGTGCTGCTCCGCTCCCGGCGCCAACTCCCGAAACTTGTCCAGCTGAAAGCGAGACAAGGCGTCCGCAATTTCATTAGTCGTCCCTGGCAGATGTACAGCGTACAAAAACACATTCTGTTGTAGGCAACGTAACACCAAATGGCGTAACAACCGCACCACCGGTAGAGACGCTGCCGACAAACGATTGATAACTTGTACCACCCCCAGGTTATCACAATGAAGCCTCACTTTCTTGTCGCGGAACATATCCCCCCAAACCTCCAATGCCACCAATACCGGGAAAAGTTCCAACAGCACCAAGTTTTTACAAAAACCTGCTTCCCGCCACGCCGCTGGCCAGCGTTCCGCGCTTCACTTACCTCCCAGGAAAGCACCGTACCCTAACGACCCTGCCGCGTCCGTAAAGAGCTCCAAATCAAAATTGCTCCCCGGGCCTTGTTGCCACACTGAGCGACCATTAAAAGTCCGCAAGAACATGTCCCACACCTGTAGGTCAGCTCTATGTTCGCCCGACAACGTAACAAAATGACGCGGGGAAGAAACGCCGGCCGTCGCCGATGATAATCTGCGACTGAAAATCCTGCCCATCGGAAGAATCCTGCACGCAAAATTCAACTTCCCTAAAAGAGATTGCAGGGCACGCAGTTGAATCTTACGCCGCCCTGCAGCTTCCCGAATCTCCTGCCGGAGGGCCACCAATTTGTCCTCCGGCAAGCGACATTCCATGGCCACCGAATCTATCACCACCCCCAAAAATGTAAGGCACGAGGACGGGCCTTCTGTCTTGTCAGCCGCAAGGGGAATACCAAATCGTTCTGCTATATGCTGCAAGGTAGCTAGCAGCACGTTACACAACCTGTGCCCAGGGGGACCTATACATAGGAAATCGTCCAAGTAATGTATAACGGAACTAACCCCCGACACTTCCCGAACCACCCATTCTACAAAAGAACTAAAATGTTCAAATAACACACAGGAGATGGAATAACCCATGGGAAGACAACGATCCACATAGAATTGCTCCATCCACCGGCAGCCCAACAAATGAAAACTCTCCGGATGCACCGGGAGAAGCCTAAACGCAGACTCCACATCCGCCTTAGCCATAAGAGCACCCTTACCATATCGCCGTACCCACCTTATCGCCGCGTCAACCGAGGTATATGACACAGCACAAGCCCCCGGGTCAATAGCGTCGTTAACTGAACCCCCCTTTGGAAACGATAGGTGGTGTATCATCCGGAACTTGCCCGGCTCTTTCTTTGGAACCACGCCAAGAGGAGACACCACCAACTCTTCCAAAGGGGGGCAACAAAAGGGGCCGGCCATTCTTCCTAACTCCACCTCCTTGGCCAACTTTGCGGACACAACGTCCGGGTGCAGCCTGGCCGAACGCAAATTATCCGAGAATGGGGGGAAAACGGTTAAGGAACACGGAATCCTGAAACCATATTCAAACCCCTCCTCCAACAGTCGGGCCACTGCCCTGTCGGGGTATCTACTTAGAAAGGGGCGCAGCATTCGGACGTTCACCGGAGTCCTCCCCTTTTCCCGTAGCATCTGCGGCGCCCCGTTTACCTTGTCTAATACAGCGGGACAACGAATGTGCCCCGCCGCAACCTGTACACTCATGCCGGAACCGGCAACTACCCCCGAAGCGACAACCTCCTTCGTTGTATTGCCAACACAACCCCTTGCGTTTAAGGACCGGCTGTCCTGGGGTTCCCGTACCGCTGGTCCCCCCTGGAAAAAACGAGGGAGGCCCCACCCTCGCGGGCGTCATCAGCCTCATCCACAAGCTAATATCCTTGTGGTCCCACCGCATGGCAGGGCGCAGAGCCTTCCGCTGCCGGAACTGCTCATCATACCGGAGCCAAGCTAGGCCCCCATAAACCTGGTGGGCCTCACTAATGGCGTCCAAATAGCAAAACAAGGGGGAACAACACTCCGGTTGCTTTTCCCCTATAACGCTTGCTAGAATAGCAAACGCTTGTAGCCAATTGGAAAATATCCTCGGGATGAACCGCGCACGCCGACGATCCTCCTCGTCGCGGCGCAACTCCTCCGACCGCCCTCGGTCCAGATTAAAACGCTCTAAAGGAAGCAAGGAAAATATATCTATATACTCACCTCTCCATATCCTGTCCCTTACTTCCTGCTTCAGATGAGCCCCAAGGGGGCCCTCAAAACACACATACACCTCTCCCTTCGCCGTCTCAGACACGCCAGCTGCCGCCGGCAGCGCTGCCTCCCCTGCACCCGCCAACGGCACTGGGTGAGGGTGCGCCACGTCCGGGGAGCCAACCGCCCCTGCGGGAGGCTGCACCCACGCGTCCGCCGGTGCTACCCCAGACGCAGCGGACATGACCCCCTCTGCACCAGGGGCAGAACCCACCAACCTGGCCGCTAAGGCCGCCCTATCCAGTCCCAACAGTAAGCATAAACTATCACACATAACAGACAAAGAATGTGGTAAAGACTCACCAGGCTGCCCGGGCAGAGCCCCCGCAGCCGCTGATCCGGACTCCATCGCCGCTGGCCCAACCGCATCCGCATCCTCAGAACTGGACCTTTCGCCCTCCGACCGAGGCGACGATCTCCCAGGGCGTGTGCGGATGACATCATCAACTGGGGAGCCAGGCCGCTGGACCACCGCCCGCCTCACCGAAGGCCTCCTCCCGCGACCTGACCGCCTCCTCTTCGTGGTCGACTCGTCCACCCCACAGCGTCTGTCGTCTTCTTCCGGGCCGGTCGCACTGCGCGTGCGCCGCGTGGAGGTGCCAGCCGCTCTCCCCGACTGACAGGCACCTCCGGCACCACTCCCCCGCCGAGTCGGCCCCCCGGCCAGGACCTCGCCAGGTGGGGCCACCGCACTCCGCTCACTCCCTCGCCGCCCAGGCGGGGCGGGAGAAACAGACACCGCCCTACCCCGCCTGGCAGAGCCGCGCCTGTTAAGGGGATTCCTCCTGGGAGACCCGCCCGCCACTGGCTGAGAAGGCCGGGCCGGTCCTCCCAAAGGGTCCGCTACCGGGCTCCCATGATGGCGCCTCGCTCCTGGGGATGCGGCCGGGCTGTACTTCTCCGGCGGCCGCGACCGCCGAGCGCGTGCCGGTACCCGCTCCCCCTCCCCCTCCGCGGACAGGTCCACCCCCAGTTCTTCCACTCTTTCCTGCAGCCAGCCTGTACCGCGATGGGCAGCGGCCGCACGGAGCTGGCGCAGGATCGCTTCAATGTCCATGGCTTACTTTACCGCAGCAGAGAGCGCAGGTTCTCCTCGATCCTCAGTTGTTCCCGCTCTGCCTCTGGGAACCGCGCCCTTCCCCTAAATACCTGTCCCGCCCCCTGCTGCTGTCCAAACCTCCCCTTATAATTTGAACTCCTGGGCGCCCAGGGCACCCTGTCATGCGGCCCCTGCGCTGATATATTCTTTTTTATATTGCTGCGGGCCCTTCTGTACTTAGAAATCATGGGATATGATTTGGATGCGAGTTTACAGTCCCAAGTCACAGGACAAGTTGCACAAGTGTAAAAGGAAACTAATATGCTGTGGTTTACAGTAAAAATGGGAAGGTAAAACAAACTGCATGCCTTATCGTGATATCATTCAAAACAGGCTGGTGCAGCAGTGCACTAAAGGCAGAGAACTTTCATCATGGTTAATGCAATGTGAGATTGTTATTACACCAATACATGTGTAAGGACGTCTCTACGCTCCACTCCTGCATGTAGCCTTCCTTAGACCTCATTCACACAAGACGTTTTTGCACGTTTTTACAGCTGCTGTTTTCAGCTGCAGACAGTTTTTTCTACAGTCATTAAACTCTCCGTGTTATCCTATGTGTTCATGCACCCAATGGCTGTTATCAGCTGTTTTGAGCAGTGACGTTTTTTGAGCTGTGAAAAAAAAAAAAATATATATTAGTGGGTTCTGAGAGATGTTTGCCAGCTGGTAAAATGCTCTAATGCCCAAAAATGTGGCTCACCAACGTTTTTGAATGTTTTGGATTCATTGGGAAAAAAATGCTCAAAAACGTCTGCGCTAAAAACCCTTAACACTTAAAAACTCTGTTGCAAAAGCACTTAAAAATGTGAAAAAAATCACACAAAGCTACTGATGTTTTCAGTATGTTATTTTAATGTCCTGTGTGCATGAGGCCTAAGGCTTCATGTACACTGGCAGCTGCTATACTTGCCAAAGCTCCTAAAATCCACTCCATAAAAGCATCTGTCAAGGTACACATAGGCTTTAAGCAGAGTTTAGGAGCTTCCACATATAGGTGAGCTTCAACCTCCAAAGAATCATGGTCAGGATATGAATGTTTTGACCCCCGGCCATGGGAGAAAGGAAAATGTGGCACAAACATACCATGATTTTGTCATGTTTTGCGATTTCCCGTGGGTGCAGTAAATGTAGGCCAGTGTACATGAAGCCTTAAAGTGGTTGCCAACCTGTGACAACCACTTTAACCTACAGGTAAGCCTGGAATAAGACAGAGAACAGAGAGAACAAAAGGGACTGATGGCTTCACAATCAGCCAATCAGCCTCCAAGGTACAGTCACATGACATGAGCTCAATACAAAACCACCAACCAATGACACACTTGTTTATATTCAAACTATATGATAGAAAAGGCATGCATGTATGGGGGGGGGGGGGTTGGCTGGCCTGTATGAGAAAACAGCTGACAATGAAAGCCATGTGCTATCTTCACAGAAGCCTTCCAAGCCAACCCACCACACATGCAAACCTGCCAATTACAACAAATCACTATCAAATACAGCTCTCTGAACTATATTCCATAGCAATTATGCTACTGTTCCATTAAAGGGTAAATTACAACACAAAGGAATATAGCTGCAGATTTCTGTCACATTGATCAGATGCCACAGAAAGCTTACAGATCATTATCCTTACATAAAAGGCAATACTGATTCCATAACGCAAGTAAACTGCCGCCAAGCAGATCGATCTGTACAGAAGACAGGGGCCCCCTGATTGACGGTAATACACCCGCGCCACAGAACGTGCATTGCACCTCAAAGATCCGGGCCGGCGTTTGCTCCAGCGATAACCGCTCAGAGCACCTGCCGGCTGGGATGATCGGGCGGGTAGCGTGTAATTATCAAATGATGGAAGATTTCCATTGTAAAATGGCCTTTCCTCAATATCGGTTAAAGCCATATTCGCTGTACACAGCGAATACCGGTAAACCGACACTGGGAGACACTGTGACAATACATAATAAACATCCTAAATTTCTACAACACTCACGAGGGGACCTTTTAACACCATATGGATCACTGTTGGTTACAGCTGGCTGGGTCGGCAACGGGCAGGCAGGAAGGTACAAAAGGATCAGGCGGGCGGGTAGTCAGGTCAAAGCAAAGGTTAGTTTAATGGGCGGGCAGCAGAGGTACAGAGGAGTAGACAAGCGGATGGTCGTGGACAGCCGGGGTCAGTGCAAGTAGCGAACAACAGGTCAGGGCAAGCCGGGTCAATCAGGAAGCAAACGAACACAGGAACAGGTGGAGGGAGCTGAGGCTCACAGGTCACGGACGCTGTAGAATGAGCAGCCCCCATTGCAGGAATCTCCAGGCTTAAATAGCGCCATTTGGCGCCGTTTTCAGCGCGGGCGCGCGAACGCGCACAAACGTGCGCACCACCACGAAAACAGCCAATTTTGCTGGCATAATGTCCTTTTCCTAACATTGCCCCCCCCAAGGGGCAGCCTCCGGATGCCTTACCGGGTGTCATCACCCTGCCGATTTCTTCTGAAGGCTTGGATCATTCCAGGGGCATGGATGTTCCTTTCGGATTCCCAAGAGTTCTCCTCTGGGCCGAACACCTTCCATTTGATCAGGTATTGGGTCTCTCCAGCTCTCCGGCGACAGTTTAAAATTGCTTCCACCTCAAACTCCTCCTCTCCGTTGACTAGGATGGGACCCGGTGGCCCTACTTTTCGACCCGAGAAGGAATCGAGGACCATGGGTTTTAGTAGAGATACGTGGAAAACCGGGTGGATCTTCAGGGATGGCGGGAGATCAAGTTCGAATGCCACCCGGTTAACCTGTCTTTTCACAGGAAAAGGCCCCAATTTTTTTGAGGGGCATGCAAGCTTCAAGTTCTTTGTTGACAGCCAAACATGGTTACCGGGTTGAAGCTCCATTTCCCCCCGTCTCCTCTTGTCATAGGCCTCTTTGCTAGCCTCCCGGGATTTGGATAATGTCTCCTGGAGGAGTTGACAATTGGAGTGGAGGAAGTTGGTGACATCCTGTGCTGCTGGGACGGTACACTCCGGATTCAAGTCGGGCAGGAATGTGGGGTGGTAGCCATAATTGGCCCAAAATGGGGACTGCTGGGTGGCCAAATGGATAGCATTATTGTAGGCAATCTCGGCCACTGGCAGCAGTGTGACCCAATCATCCTGAGAGAAGGACGAGAAGCACCGTAAGTATTGTTCCAGCGTCTGATTCGTCCTTTCCGTCTGTGCGTTTGTCTGTGGATGGTAGGCCAAAGAGAATGCAAGTTCGATTTCTAGCCCAGCACACAGGGCTCTCCAAAATTTAGACGTGAACTGGACCCCCCGATCAGACACGATGTTGCTGGGCACTCCATGAAGTCGGACGACTTCCTTTATGAATGTGCTGGCCGTTTCGGCCGCTGAAGGGGTCCCCTTCATAGGGATGAAATGTGCCATCTTTGTCATCCAGTCTACTATGACAAAGATGGTAGTAAAACCTTCCGACGGGGGGAGTTCCACGATAAAATCTATCGCCAGTTGCGACCATGGGCGTTCAGGTATGGGAAGGGGGTTCAACAGACCCCAGGCTTTAGCTCTGTCTGTTTTGTTTCTGGCACAGACGGGACAGGCCCCAACTTTCTACAGTCCTCCAAAATGTTGGGCCAGCAGAATGACTGTGAGATGAGCTCAGCGGTCTTTTGTGTACCAAAATGTCCGGCCAGTTTATGGTCATGGCAATGACCCAAGACTTTAAGACGCAGACTTGCCGGGATGAACATTCTCCGCCCAAACCACCATAGACCATCACTTATGGTCAATCGGGTGTCTCTGTCAGTAGCGGAACCGTTCAAGACCCGACGAAGTTTGGAGAGAAAGTCCTCATCTGTCAGCAGGAAATTCCGTGCAGGAAGTATAGTATCCGGTGGGGCAGTATTGCCTGGCTCTGTGAACATTCGGGAGAGAGCGTCGGGCTTACTATTCTTGGATCCGGGACGATATGTAAGGTGAAAATGAAACCTGGAATAGAACAGCACCCAGCGGGCTTGCCTAGGTCTTAGTCTCTTTGCCGTTCGGAGATACTCCAGGTTTTTTTGGTTGGTGAATATAAGAATAGGGTGAGAAGCCCCTTCCAGCAAATAACGCCACTCCTCTTAATCTGACTTAATGGCCAGTAGCTCCCTGTCTCCCACGTCGTAATTCCGCCCTGGTGCGGTTAGCTTCCTGGAAAAGAAGGCGACTGGATGGAGCAGGGCCTTGACACCCTGGTGCTGAGATAGGATAGCCCCTACTGCAGTTTCCGATGCGTCCACCTCCAGGACGTAAGGTAAAGCTGGGTCCGGGTGCTTCAGAATGGGGGCAGACGTTAAGAGGGACTTGAGTCTCTGAGAAGCGGCTTGAGCTTCAGGGGACCACTGGTACCGGGTATTCTGTTTCGTTAGACGTGTGATGGGCTCCACGATGGCGGAAAATCCTTTAATAAATTTCCTATAGAAATTTGCGAAGCACACAAATCTCTGTACCCCTTTTCGGTCTGTAGGTGCAGGCCATTCCAAGATTGTGGACACCTTCTGAGGATCCATATGGATGCCAGTTGTGGAGATGATCAGCCCCAGGAAGTGCATGCTGGGCTGTTCAAAAGAACACTTTTCCGCTTTGGCGTATAAGCCATGCTGCCGTAGACGCCCAAGAACCTTAGTGACGTGCCTGCGGTGTTCCTCCAAGGAAGTGGAGAAGACCAGGATGTCGTCTAAGTATATAACGAAGAAATCCAGGAAGTCTCGAAACACGTCGTTGACAAAATGTTGGAAGGTTGCGGGGGCATTACATAGGCCGAAGGGCATCACCAAGTATTCGTAATGCCCGAACCGAGTGCGGAATGTGGTCTTCCACTCGTCTCCTTCCCTGATCCGAATAAGATTGTATGCCCCCCCTGACTTAAGTCGAGCTTAGTAAAGACAGTTGCTGACCCCAGCCGTTGAAAAAGTTCTGGAACCAAAGGTAGCGGGTACCGGTTCTTGATGGTTACCCGGTTGAGCTCCCTATAGTCTATGCACGGCCGGAGTGAGTGATCTTTCTTCTCTACGAAGAAGATGCCGGCTCCGGCCGGGGATGTAGACGGTCTGATGAATCCCTTCTTGGTGTTTTCCTCCAAGTAGGATTTAAGGGCCGCCAATTCAGGTTCGGAAAGAGGGTAGATCCTCCCAAAAGGTACCTCTGCCCCGAGCAGCAGTTGGATGGGGCAATCGTAGGGCCTGTGCGGTGGAAGTTTGTCCGCCCCCTTCTTGCTAAAAACGTTTAGGAATGCATGGTAGGCCGGTGGAAGGAGAGCCCGAACATCCATTTCGGTGTCGGCCTCCAGGCTGAGGAGAGCTGGGGCAGTCCCATCTCTAGGACTCAGGCAATGCTGCCGGCAATAAGGGGATTAGAAATGGACGGCTCCAGTGGTCCAGTCTATGCTGGGGTTGTGGGCCTGGAACCAGGACAATCCCAGGATGATGGGGCAGAGCGGAGAGGCAATGGCATCCAGCCGGAGATGTTCCCTGTGACCATCCAGAGTACAGGAAAGCAGAGGGACCGTCTCATGTGTGACGGTTCCGGATTTGATGTGTGATCCGTCGGCCAGACGGATCATCAGTTTGTGAGCCTTGGGTTGCAGGGGGATGTGGTGCTGTGCAGCAAAATCCACATCAACAAAACAGCTGCACGCGCATGAATCAAGGATTGCCGGCACCGTGATAATCCCTCCGAGAAGCTGCAGAGACAAGAAAATGGTGAGATGGGCACGGGAGTTAATCGGTACATCAGATACCGTGGACAAGCACTTACCGCGCTTCGCGGGGCATGTCCGAACCATGTGACCAGGCACTCCACAGTAGAGACAAAGATGTAACTGGAACCGGCGTTGTCTTTCCTCACTGGAGAGTGATGGTCGAAGCAACCCAATCTGCATGGGCTCAGAGGAGTCCGGAGAAGAGGAGGAGGAGGTCGTTGGCTGGAAGGCCGGACGGAGTCGGGTAACTGGGCACCCGAGGGAGCATCCAGGTGGGACGCAGTTGTCCGGAGGACCTTCTCGGCGCAGCGCTCCCTGATGCGCCGGTCTATGGAGGTGGCCAAGGTGACCAACTCCTCCAAGGTCTTAGGGATCCCCACTCGGGCCAACTCATCCTTCATGGAATCCGACAGCCCCATACGAAATTGAAACATGAGTGCCGCGCTGCCCCAGGCAGTGTCCGAACTCCAGCGCCGAAATTCGGCGGCATAGTCCTCCACAGGGCGGCGGCCCTGCTGGAGGTTGTACAGGGTGGCTTCCGCAGTGGCGGCAAGATGGGGATCGTCTTATAACTGCGCCATGGCCAGGAAAAAGGCTGCAGCAGAAGCAACTTTGGGGGTATTCTGCTCCCACAGTCTGGGGGCCCAGGCTTGGGGTTCACCCTGCAACATGGAGATCACAAACCCGACCTTGGTGCTCTCCAAAGAAAATGTCCATTGCTGGAGACCTAGATATAGGTCGCAGGCACTCCGGAAGACCCGAAACTTGCGCCGGTCCCCGGAGAATTTATCCGGCAGCGGGACCCAGGGCTCCGAGGGCAGGGCCACTACGGTACGGGCAGCTGCGGAACCGGAGGTTGGGGCGGTAGACAGTTCCTGCACCCGCACTTCTAACCGGTATATCCCTCTTGAAGATTCTTGACGGCCTGGGTGAGGCCAGCCAGATGGGCACATAAGTCATCCATAGCGGAGTGTGTTCCCTGCGCAGACTCAGTGGTGGCTGCTCGTTTCTGTCACGAACCTGGTGATGGAGTCTGTCTTGTGCAAGGAACAACCGCTCTTGTGCACCCGATTCAAGGACCCCTGGTAGAGTAGACAGAGGGCCAAGAGTGCGGGATGGCACGAGGGCTGGATGGTCACTGATGATGTAGTGAGGTTCCAGAAGATGTGCAGATAGAAGAGAAGTCGTGCAGGCTGGGTCGGCAATGGGCAGGCAGGAAGGTACAAAAGGATCAGGCAGGCGGGTAGTCAGGTCCAAGCAAAGGTTCATTCAACGGGCGGGCAACAGAGGTACAGAGGAGTAGACAAGCGGATGGTCGTGGATAGCCAGGGTCGGTGCAGGTAGCGAACAACAGGTCAGGGCAAGCCGGGTCAATCAGGAAGCAAACAAACACAGGAACAGGTGGAGGGAGCTGAGGCTCACAGGTCACGGATGCTGTAGAACGAGCAGCCCCCATTGCAGGAATCTCCAGGTTAAAATAGCGCCAGTGGGCGCCGTTTTCGGCACGGACGCACGGGCGCGCACAGACGTGCGCACCACCGCGAAAACAGCCAGTTTTGCTGGCACAATGTCCTTTTCCTAACACGAGGTTACCTTTTAACACCATATGCGTTGCTGTTCACTGGTTATCCTTGTGTCTCTCCTTGTATGTCTCCAGGCGAAAGGTTATGCGATGTGGTTAAGAATTCAAATCAGGTCCAGGAGCGAGCGTGGTGCGGAAGGATGACTCGGTGCCACATGGTAGTGAACCCAGGGCAGCTCTCGGCTCACGAGGTGACCTTTTAACACCGTATGCGTCGCTGTTCACTGGTCATCCTTGTGTCTCTCCTTGTATGTCTAAAGGCGAAAGGTAATGCGATGTGGTTAAGAATTCAAATCAGGTCCAGAAGCAAGGGTGGTGCAGAAGGATGACTCGGTGCCACATGGGAGTGAACCCAGGGCAGCTCTCGGCTCATGAGGTGACCTTTTAACACCGTATGCATTGCTGTTCACTGGTTATCCTTGTGTCTCTCCTTGTATGTCTCCAGGCGAAAGGTTATGCGATGTGGTTAAGAATACAAATCAGGTCCAGGAGCAAGCTTGGTGCGGAAGGATGACTCGGTGCCACATGGGAGTGAACCCAGGGCAGCTCTCGGCTCACGAGGTGATCTTTAAACACCGCATGCATCGCTGTTCACTGGTTATCCTTGTGCTTGTGTCTCTCCTTGTATGTCTCCAGGCGAAAGGTAATGCGATGTGGTTAAGAATTCAAATCAGGTCCAGGAGCGAGCGTGGTGCGAAAGGATGACTCGGTGCCACATGGGAGTGAACCCAGTGCAGCTCTCGGCTCACGAGGTGACCTTTTAACACCGTATGCGTCGCTGTTCACTGGTTATCCTTGTGTCTCTCCTTGTATTTCTCCAGGCGAAAGGTAATGCGATGTGGTTAAGAATTCAAATCAGGTCAAGGAGCGAGCGTGGTGCGGAAGGATGGCTCGGTGCCACATGGGAGTGAACACAGGGCAGCTCTCGGCTCACGAGGTGATCTTTTAACACCGTATGCGTCGCTGTTCACTGGTTATCCTTGTGCTTGTGTCTCTCCTTGTATGTCTCCAGGCGAAAGGTAATGCGATGTGGTTAAGAATTCAAATCACTACCAGGATCGAGCGTGGTGCGGAAGGATGACTCGGTGCCACATGCGAGTGAACCCAGGGCAGCTTTCGGCTCACGAGGTGACATTTTAACACCATATGCGTCCCTGTTCACTGGTTATCCTTGTGCTTGTGTCTCTCCTTGTATGTCTCCAGGCGAAAGGTAATGCGATGTGGTTAAGAATTCAAATCAGGTCCAGGAGCGAGCGTGGTGTGGAAGGATGACTCGGTGCCACATGGGAGTGAACCCAGGGCAGCTCTCGGCTCACGAGGTGACCTTTTAACACCATATGCATCCCTGTTCACTGGTTATCCTTGTGCTTGTGTCTCTCCTTGTATGTCTCCAGGCGAAAGGTAATGCGATGTGGTTAAGAATTCAAATCAGGTCCAGGAGCGAGCGTGGTGCGGAAGGATGACTCGGTGCCACATGGGAGTGAACCCAGGGCAGCTCTCGGCTCACGAGATGACCTTTTAACACCGTTTGCGTCGCTGTTCACTGGTTATCCTTGTGTCTCTCCTTGTATGTCTCCAGGCGAAAGGTAATGCGATGTGGTTAAGAATTCAAATCAGGTCCAGAAGCGAGCGTGGTGCAGAAGGATGACTCGGTGCCACATGGGAGTGAACCCAGTGCAGCTCTCGGCTCACGAGGTGACCTTTTAACACCGTATGCGTCGCTGTTCACTGGTTATCCTTGTGTCTCTCCTTGTATGTCTCCAGGTGAAAGGTAATGCGATGTGGTTAAGAATTCAAATCAGGGGGGTGTGTCCAAGATGGCCGACGGAGTGGATGTGTAGTTGAGGAGCTCCTGCATAACCCTCAGTTTTTTATGTCTTTCCCTGCTGTTGTGGCCCTCAATCTTGGATCCTGAGGTGGTGGATACCTTCAGGGAGCGAGGTATGTCCAGAGGAAGGTTCGGGGTTTCTCGCGGCACCCGCTCCTCGCAGAAAAAGAAAAAGCCAGCACAGGCATCCCTGGCACCCCTCCGGGCGGGAGCACTTTCTACTGCAGCACAGGCATCCCCGGCACTTTCTAGTGCAGGCCACAACATGGCTTCTCAGACTCAGGAGGGCGGCCTGGGTGAACAATCTCAGTTTGATGCACTAATGCTAGCCATCAACACCTGCCAGGCTGCCCTCACTAGCAGGCTTGAATCAGTGCAGATGGATGTCGGCCTCATCCGAAGGGATATGGATGGGTTCCGCGCTCGTCTTACAGAGGCAGAACGCCGCATGGGAGATGCAGAGGACACTCTCCAGGAACACACTGCCTCTATTAACTTACTCCGCACTAAAGTGAGGGCCCTGGAGGGACGTGCGGAGGATGCAGAAAATCGCAATAGGAGGAACAACCTACGTATTGTGGGCCTCCCTGAAGGAATAGAAGGGACTGATCCCCTAACGTTTACGGAGCGATTGCTGCGCTCCCTCTTGCCCCAGGCCCGGTTCTCTAATTTTTTTGTGGTGGAGAGGGCACACAGGATGCCTGCTACCCGTGGGCCAACGGGAGCTCCTCCACGCACATTCATCTTTAGACTGCTGAATTTTCGGGATACGGGAGAGGTGGTGTTTTTTTAATCTCTTGGCCCGGACCCCGTTCTCCCTCGCGTCGTTAGCGAGGCATTTGCAATCCCCTAGTCAGGGAAGATAAGGAAGTCCCTCCGGGTGTTATGCATCCAACAAGGAGGATAACGCTAAAAGACGTAGGAGGCGTGCAGGGAGGTCCCGGGAGTGAAATCACGCCTCATTCAATTATCTCCGTCACACAAGGACCTCTCACAGGAGACGTAGAGGGTACGCCGCAAGACGGAGACATTCTGCTCGCGCCTTGGGTAGGTATAGGGAAGCCTACTCCGGCTGTAGGTAGACGTGACTAAGTTCGGACGAT
>BLSH010244334.1:135540-147083 GCA_018402905.1 Glandirana rugosa
CCCCCACCCCCACCAACCACTACCCACGACACCATAAAAGTCGTTACATAACATTTATTTTACGTCCTACAACTCAGACATTCGCCTGGAACAGGCTCATGACGTCACAACGGCACCCTGACCGCGGCCCGACACCATACCGAACTCGCGTTTCAGTCCGATCGTCCTGTATCACCGTTCCACCGTCCAAATCACGTCAGTGGCGTCTCCCGGCCTCTCGCCATTTTCGCGAGTTACTACCACGCACCAAATTCAACATAATACAAGAAAAAAAAAAAAAAAAAAAAAAACTGCATTCTATGCATACACCTTAACCAACCAAATTTCATACAGTCATACATTTCAAAAAAACAATTAAGCCTCGCGGCGGACCGCCAGCTCGATCCCAAGATCCAACTACGAGCTTTTTAACTGCAGCAACTTTAATATACGCTATTGGAGCTGGAGGTTTTTTTTATTTTTCACTGCTACCAGCATACAAATTAACAAAAAAACTTTACATACTGACATACTTTAAACCAACCAATTCCACATACGTATCTTACGTCAAAAAAAAAAAAAAAAAAAAAAAGAACATAATACAACTTAAACCACGCACCATCATTGAGCGCTTTTACCGCTCTCCGGCCCTCTGCGGTGACTGCACTAAACCTGCCACCTTGCCACTATGTCCTGCTAGCCTGACTTTGCGCTCAAGCCATACCACAGCCCGGCGCCAGTCCCACGGCAACACTGCAGTACTCGGACAAGGTCCGCTTACAGACTCAACATCCTGCATTTTATTTACAATACATTGCTGAAAATACCACAGCACCCATCACCAACCACCCCCACCCCCTGATAGGTGAGAGTGTAATGACTACCAGGTACTGTAAACCCTACAACCAAAAAGACCATCAAAATCTAAGGGGTGAAAGAAAAGTACCCACCACCAAGGCAAGAGACAGGATCAGACTCAAGGAGGCCGGAAGCTGAAGCCCCTCCACAACCGGGCACTCCTCACCAGCCCCACCCTGCCCCTTTCAAGATCCCTCACCTTCACCAGCTCACCGAAAATGTCACCCACCACCACATGCACCGGCAGGCTTTTGTCCCTAGTGGACACCAAACACCGAGCGTGCCAAGTGTAGTAGATCACAACTATACTGACTAAATAAAGTGTGGACAACTGAAACCCTCTCCTCACCCTGAAGTCACCGTAGACCCTCTCAGAGAGGGAGAGGGAGGAGAGGCGGGGAAAGCCTATGGCCTCACCCACCCCCCTGTAAACCTCCGTGTTGAAGGGGCATTGGGCCAGAAAGTGGTCCATGGTCTCCAACACCCCTCCACACTCCGGGCGAGGACAACCCCTGTCCCCTAGGTTCCTATACTTGAGATTGGCGCGGACATATAGCCGTCCATGGAACGACCTCCACGCCAAGTCCCAAAACTTTCCCGGAATTCGCGGGGAATTCAGGAGGGCTAACCCCTCCTGGAGGACCTTCTCAGGGCAGTCCCTCAAGGCCAGTGGCTTCAAAACGTCCGAGGCCATGATCCTCTGGTACAGCTCTCGCCGCCCAGTTGACCCGACCTCAAGGGCCGTTATCCGCCACTGCCTCAGCACCTTCAGTATCTGTGGGACATAAGACGGAAGGTACCCATGCGATCTGCGCAGATCACTGGCCCTGCCTCCATCTTCCCACTCCCTCAGGAACAGCAGTAGCCAGTCCTTGCAAGACCGTTCCCACAGAGAAGGCTCGTCCACAAAGATGGACTGCACATTAAATTTAATGAACAAGGTGACGAAGAACACCACCGGGTTGACCATGTCCAACCCACCTTGCCTTCTCTGTAGGTACGTAACTTCCCTCTTTATCAGGTTCAGTCTATTTCCCCACAGAAGCAGGAAGAACAGACCATGGACTCGTGCATAGAAAGATGCCGGCAAAAGGCAAACGTAACTGACATAGAGAAATTCTGGCAGCAAGAATGTTTTAATCAGGCTCACCCTTTCCCTCAATGACAGCTTCCAGCACTTCCATGCTGCAACTTTCCGAGCGGCACCCACTAACCTACCTTCCCAATTTAGCTTGGGGTAATCCCCCGGGCCGAAAAAGATGCCAAGAATTTTCACAATAGGCTGAGGGCTGGGGAACACGTCCGGAAGAGGGAAACACTCCCCCTCCTTCCCCATCCAGAGAACCCCACTCTTGTCCCAGTTCACACAGGACCCAGACGCCTCGGAGTAGTCCCCGATCTGTGTTTCCACAAACCGGGCTTCCTCCCCACTTGCTACCACCACCGAGACGTCGTCAGCATAGGCCACCACCTTCACCGCTGAACTCCTGTCAGAGCTGGGACCCATCCGCACCCCCTCCAGACGGTCACAGTTTAGCCTTCTCACAAAAGGATCCACTGCGAACACGTACAGGAGAGGGCTCAGAGGGCAACCCTGCCTGACTCCAGAGTCCACGGGAAAGGGCGGACCTACCCAACCGTTGACAAGAGGGAAGCTCTCCGCCCTTCTGCCCTTCTGTACAAAACTTTAAGCCAATTAATGAATTTCACAGGTAGGCCATACTTACCCAGCAGAAGCCAGAGGTACTCGTGATCCACCCGATCAAAAGCCTTCGCCTGATCTAATGCCAGTAAGTACCGTCCGTGCCCACCTGCCCTGCACCTTTCCACAGCCTCCCGGACGTTCAGGACCGCACTAAATGTGCCCCGGCCGGGAATTGCACAGTGCTGTGCCACGGACAGCACTCTATCCGCCACTGCAGATAGCCGTACAAACAATCTTTGCCAGCAATTTTCTATCCGTGTTGAGAAGGGCGATTGGCCGCCAATTCCCCACCACGGACGGGTCTTTCCCCTTCGACAGAAGAATCAAGGCCGACCTTCTCATTGAGGGAGGCAGCAGGCCTTCTGCCAAACTTTCATTAAACACATCCCTCAAGTGAGGGGCCAAAAGGCCCTTAAAGGTTTTATAGAACTCTGCCGTGAGCCCATCCGGCCCTGGCGACTTTTTGGCTGACAAAGCGTCAATCGCCTGCTCTACCTCAGCCACCATGATTTCCTCTGTCAATGAGGACGGGAAGTTGGACCCCCTATCCAGAGGAGTCTCTTCAAGGAACTTCACAGCCTTCTCCACATCCAAAGGCTTCTTTTTCAGGATGTCTGAAAAATGGTCTCTGATGATACCCAAGATTCCCCGTCTGGACCGGACCAAGGAACCCGAGGCATCCCTCAGGCCATGTACGACCTTCGAACTCATCGCATCACCACAGCTCTTGTAAGGATCAGGGGAGGTGAATTTCCCATAATCCCTCTCAAGAACCAGGGAGGCGAGACGGTCATACTGACACTCCCTCATCTGAAGCTTCAGAGCAGATATCTGTTCCCGGGGACCACCAGAGGAGACCAGGCGATCCAGTTGCCTGCGCAACCTCTGGTAGGTCCGGTACCTGGACACCGCCCTGTACCTAGAGACTTCCCGGAAAAAGCCCTCAGATCTCTTCTTCACCACCTCCCACCATTCCTGGCGAGGGCAGCCGCTCTCAAGGAGCGAGGCTTGTTCCAGAAAGAAAGCCTCATAGGCCTCTCTAACCTCAGGATCCTCCAATAGCGTCACACTTAGACGCCACAGACCTCTCCCCTTCTGGGGGGTCTCGGCAACGTTCAAGGTTACGGATACCAAACAGTGATCAGAGAACTCCACCTCCTGCAGCACAGGGCCAGCACAGACGGAGTCCCCCTTTAAATAAAACCTGTCTATTCTACTCTTACTGCTACCTCGGGAAAAGGTGAACCCTGTGTGGTTGGGGAAGTGGCGAACGTGCACATCCACCAACCCGGCCTCCCTCACTATATTATTCAGGAAAATACTATCATATCCCAGCGGGCCTCTGGCACCCGCACGGTCCTTGGGCCTAACAATGGTGTTAAAATCACCACCAAAGACCACCTGCTGGGACGAAAAAAGATAGGGTTTAACCGCCGCAAGGAGCTCCTTCCTTCCCCTCTTGGTCTGCGGACCATAAAAATTAATGAGACGAAGGAATTGACCCCCCACGACGGCGTCAACCACCAGACACCTACCAATCTCCACTTCGATTACTCGTCGGCAAGTTACCGAACCGTTCTTAAAAAGGACCGCAACTCCACTGCTGGGCTCGGCCGCAAGAGACCAGAGGGAGGGCCCACACCTCCACTCCCTCTTTGCTAGATGCATCTCTGCCACAGATGCCAGCCAGGTCTCTTGCAAAAATAAAATGTCAGCCTCAATTCGGCTGAGAAAATCGAAGGCCACATAACGAGCTCTCGCAGAACGAATACTTGCGACGTTAATTGTCACAAGCCGTATTGGAGCGGGCACAGCCATCCTTAATAATCAAAGTGGATTTACACTCTCCTCTACCAGTGGACCTTACTTCAGGTCCATGATACCCTCTCCCCCATCCGACTCTGAGGAAGAAAGGGCCTCAAATCTATTAGACACTACCGGGGGCCCCTGCCCACCCCTGCCACCACTGATCCCCCCAGGCTTGGGAGCTCCTGCACCCCTCCGCTTAGGAGCCTTTTTCCTCCTATGCTTAGTGGTCCACTCTGGCTCCCGGCTTTCTGGCCCACCAACTCCTTCCTCTTCCGAGCGACCACTTGACGAGGCCACACCAACCTCCCGTGACCGCTTCTGCGACCCATGAGCCGGCCCCTCCTGGGCCACTACATCACCCATTACCACCTCGAGTACAGGCGGGGCCTCCTCCACCTCCCCTCTTCCCTGACCCAGGATCTCTGCCAGGTGGGACTGGACCGGTATACGCCGGGGACCCTTCATGGAAGCTTCCCCCCCACCCCCTCCCCCTACCATCAGGTCTTGACCCGATGCTGCAGGAACATCTGATGCTGCAGGGACAGCTGCCCCCTCACACCTGGCCACCGTACCTGACGACGAAACCCTAACCGCGGGGGTAGGAATAGAAGGGAACGGACCTACGGGACCCGCTGCTGCTGCCACCCCCCCCCACTTTTGACCTCCTAGGGGCCGGCATTGGGATTACCCTGGGAATTACGGGTTCCTCCCGATCTTCCTCCGCTCTCCTCTCTTCCCGACTCCTCTGCTCCCTCCCGAGACCAGGACCTCCCTTAGACCCCCCTTCCGCTGAGCCTGCCTCCCCTTCTTCCGGCCTACCCCTGAAAGCCTTGGGGCACCGGCTAAAGGGGTGCCCCATCTCCCCGCACAGATTGCATCTGATCAGGTGACAGGTGTCAGCCACATGACCCATGCCACCACATCTGACACATTTTTGGACTGTGCACTCCGCACTGAAGTGCGTGGGACATCCACACTTAAAGCACAGCCTGGGCTGTCCTTGATAAAAAACGAGGATTCTGTCCCTCCCTATAAATGCGCTGGCAGGGAGATGGGACACTGAATAGCCCCTTCTACCTAACTTCACCCTTGCCTGCCAGGCCCCTGTCCAAATACCCTTTTCGTCAAGGCTTTTCCTCAGGGGGGACAGGAGCTGGCCAAACCTCCCTATCCAGGTAGCGATGTCCTCCGGGGGGAGGGACTCTTTCCTGACAAGGATGGTGACCACTTTCACCTCCTCCTGTCGGGACACCGCCACCATCCGAAAATCTTTCCATCCCACTGATGCTTTTACCAGCTCAAACTTGGTGAAGAAAAGCTCCATGCCCAACGGAGTGGTAAAGCTAATGTCGTACTCCGCGGTACTGTGGGGATGGATGATGGCAAAGATATCAGCCACCCTGAACCCTAGGCCCAGGATCATGTCCACCACCACACCACGGGCAGGGCATGGACTCTTCCCCTGGTATTTTAACTGGACGACGTTGCGTCGTCTACGCTCAGGCCCTCCCGTCCCCCTTGACCAAGACCCAGGACCCTGGCCCCCAGGGGGATCTTGAAAATTCCCCGCACCGAACTGTTTATAGAGCCTATCCAGGCCCACCACTGATCCCGCCACCTTGGCGTACGACCTGGTTTCTTTGAGGGCGTCCAGCAACACCGCCTCCTGTGACGCCCCCAGGACCTTTGACTGTACCCCAGAAGCACCACCTAGGGCCCCTCCCTGCCCTTCTACCCCCTTTTCCCCATCACTCGGCTCCAGGTGACGGGTTTTTGCCCTGGCTTTCCCGCCAGGCTTCCCCCCTTCCTGAGATGCCTTTGGTGGTCCCTCTACCGCCTTCTTCCCTTTGCCCTTATCCTGACCCTCCCCTGTCTTCTTTTTCCCTTTCCCTTTCCCTCCCCTTCCCATCTCCAGGGGTCCCCAGCTTTCCAGCCAGGTCTGAGCTGCGGCCTCCCCGACCTCCTGAGAGCCCTCTAAAGCCCGGATTTCTTTAATTATAAAGGACCCTGCTGGGCTCTCCTCCGGGAGTGGACCCATCTGGCAATCCCCCCATGGACCCTGGGCTGCGGGCAAGCTCTCATCCATAGCGCCATCAACTACCGCAGCCTCCGAACGCACCTCCCCACGCACTTCCGGGTCCGCGATTTCCACTTCCGGGACACGGACCGCCGACCGGAAATGACGCAGATCACTGGTGCCCGAGGCTTCTCCTCCTCCTCCCAACACTACTGCGGCATGTGAGTTCATCACGGCCGCCATTACTGCCACACATGGCTCACCACCCTCCACCTTACCATGCAGCACTCCCTGTTCCTGGATGGCTGCAGCGGGGGCCATTCCACCGTCTGGCACACCCTGCACGCCAACCACCGAGAGTCCTCCTGAGTCCAAGCCAACACTTTTACCGGGGGACTTCAGCTGGTTGCTGGCCGGGCTGAGCTGCGGCATTCCTATCCCCGGGCCACCTCTCCCACCACTCACAGGTGAGCCAGGGGTCCCGGAGATCCTGGGGACCACATCCCCCGCCACCACAGCAGTCTTTCCGCCAGTCACTGGTCCCTCGGCCGCATCCCCAGCACTCTTCATCTTTGCTGCACTAACTTTATCGTCCCTTGCAGGGCTTGGTTTCCTTGGCTTTCCTTTTGTGACCCCTCCTGGGGTATCTACTGCACCGGAGACCGATGGGCTGCTTGTCGTAGACATTCCCACTCCTGCGGCCTCCGCTCTTCCGTCCTTTCCCTCCAGGCTTGGGGGGTCCTCCCGACCTAGGCTGGGCCCCTGGGACCCTCTCCTGGCGGACTGGCTTCCCTCCTCGTTAATCCTACGGATCGAGTCCAACAAACCTCTGAGGAAGGTCTTCTCCCCAGAACTGTGCTCCGCAAGGTGGGACACCAGCCCCCCCAGCTCCGAGCACTCGTCCTTTAGGGCCGAGATCCTTACCTTCAGCTCCCCACGCTTATGGCTGCTGGCCTTGTCGCGGAGTGTACGCTGCTGGGCCAACAATCCCTTCTTGTTCTCAAAAACTTCAGTTACTGCCCTCAGGCAGGTCTTCACCTTCTCTCTCCTTGTTGCAGTCTTTCCATGGTTCTCCCCAGGCTGGGGTAAGAACCAATCTGCCAGCTCGCACTGGGTCCCCAGGAACAGCCTTGCTTCCCGGGTAAGCTCTTTTGCCTGAGGGCCCCGACCTGGATCACCAGGCCAGGAGGCAGAGCACTCCCCTGGGCTAGAGGAGGCCATCCTTCCCCTTCCTCCAAAAAACACTGGTTCAAACAACGGGAGCTCCTTCACACACCTCCTCTCACCGCGGCTGCTGGCACCAGACTTGCCCTCCAATAGATCCTCGTTAAAGGATTTAAAGTGTACTCATTCCAATTACAGGGCCTCGAAAGAGTCCTGTATTGTTATTTTTCGTCACTACCTCCCCGAGTCGGGAGTGGGTAATTTGCGCGCCTGCTGCCTTCCTTGGATGTGGTAGCCGTTTCTCAGGCTCCCTCTCCGGAATCGAACCCTGATTCCCCGTTACCCGTGGTCACCATGGTAGGCGCAGAAAGTACCATCGAAAGTTGATAGGGCAGACATCCGAATGTATCGTCGCCGTCACGGGGACGTGCGATCGGCCCGAGGTTATCTAGAGTCACCAAAGCGGCCGGGGAGGGGGAGGCCGGAGCCCCCCCCGGGCCCCCGGATTGGTTTTGGTCTGATAAATGCACGCATCCCTGGGGGTCAGCGCTCGTCGGCATGTATTAGCTCTAGAATTACCACAGTTATCCAAGTAACAGATGGAGCGATCAAAGGAACCATAACTGATTTAATGAGCCATTCGCAGTTTCACTGTACCGGCCGTGTGTACTTACACGTGCATGGCTTAATCTTTGAGACAAGCATATGCTACTGGCAGGATCAACCAGGTAGCCCGAACGGGAGCAGGGCGCCCCCCTGGGGGATGGGGGGGGGAGCGGGGCGCCGCTGCACGGGCGGATCGGCGCCGTCCCGCTGCCCCGCCGGGGCGGGGGGGAGCGGGACGGGCCGGGGCGACTTATTCCGAAAGGGCGGAGGGGCGGGAGCGGACGCCCGCTCTCCCCCTGGCCGCCTCGTCGCTCTCTCACCCCCTCGCGGGAGTGGGTGCCTTCGCGGGGTGTCGGTGACCGGGGCTGCCGGAGAAAAACGTGCGCTCGGCCGCCGGGGCGGAGGGCCGGCGGACCGGGTCGGGAGGTACGGGGGCGGCCGGGGGGGTGAGGTCGGTCAAGACCCTCCCCGCGGCACGCGCCCCGACGCCTCCTCGCCCGACCGGCCCCGCCGCCGGCGGCGTCTCTCTGACCGGACTGGTTCTCCTTCGGGTCCTGGCAGACTCGCCTTGAAGGGAGCCGCGGGGGGGGGGAGGAGGGCCCCGGGTGAGGGGTCGCCTCTCTCTCCCCGCGGTCGGTGGGGGGACGCCCGCCACGCCAGGGGGGCGGCGGGACTCCCGGGACGGCTTCCCCGGGCGGACGGGAGGGGGGCGAGGAGCCTGGGCGGCCCTCGGCCACCTGGGCCGGGGCCTGGGCGCGCTCTCCCCTCCCCGCCGGGGAGCTCTGGGCCACCATCGGTCCGGGCGCGAGGCTTCCGAGTCCAAGAAACTGCTCCTCACATATATCCGCAGACGCATCTCGAACCCGGCCCCAACCCGAGTCGGAGTTCCGCGGGAGAGGGGACCGTCGGCAGAACTCTGGCCGGGCCTCTGGAACTCCTTCCCGGCCTCGGCCGGCGGATCCGACCCCATCCGCGACTTCCGCGAATTCTCTCCTCTGAAAACGACTAAGTCCAAAACTTGGACAGCTTGGGGACGCCCGGCCAGCTTGGCGGGCAGGCCAGCCGCGAGCCGGAAAACGACTAAGTCCCGCGGCCAGCTTGGGGACGCCCGGCCAGCTTGGCGGGCAGGCCAGCCGCGAGCCGGAAAAACGACTAAGTCCCCTGGCCAGCTTGGGGACGCCCGGCCAGCTTGGCGGGCAGGCCAGCCGCGAGCCGGAAAAACGACTAAGTCCCCCGGCCAGCTTGGGGACGCCCGGCCAGCTTGGAGGGCAGGCCAGCCGCGAGCCGAAAAACGACTAAGTCCCGCCGGCCAGCTTGGGGACGCCCGGCCAGCTCGGAGAGGCATCCAGGAGCCGGAAAACCGGCAAAGCACCCCCGGCCAGCTCGGAGGGCGGCCGGCTCGGCCCCGCAAGACGGGAACCGCTCCGAAAACCGGCAAAGTACCCCCGGCCAGCTTGGGGACGCCCGGCCAGCTCGGAGAGGCATCCAGGAGCCGGAAAGCCGGCAAAGCACCCCCGGCCAGCTCGGAGGGCGGCCAGCTCGGCCCCGCAAGACGGGAAGCGTGCCGAAAACCGGCAAAGTGCCCCCGGCCAGCTTGGGGACGCCCGGCCAGCTCGGAGGGGCAGCCGGGAGCCGGAAAAACGGCAAAGTCCCGCCGGCCAGCTTGCCCCCGCAGGCCTTCGCGGCCAGCTTGGCGCCGGGTCGGATTTTTACCATTTCGGTGGGTTTGCTCCCCCCTCCTTTCCTCGAGTCCTCCCCCCCGCACCTCCGAGTCAAGCTCCCCGGGTTGACTCGCCCTCCCGGGGGGGTGGGGGGGCTCCGACGCCTGCCCCGACTCGACCGCCGTCGTCGTGGTGGGGGGACAGCTCTCCCTGGATGGGTCGGTCCTGCACCTGGGCCCTTCTCCCTGGCCCGACTTCCCGGCGAGGGGGATCGTTCATCCTGGCCTGCAGAAGATGGAGAAGGAGTAGGAGGAGAACGGGAATCAGAAGGAGAAGAAGGAGAAAAGGAGAAGGTTCCCGTTAATGCTTAAGAAAGACAATTCAGAAAATAAATCAATAAACGGAGATCATCATGCCTTAAGCCTCCTGTTTGTCTGTCTGCCCGCCTGCCTTGAGCCTCCTGCCTGCCTGCCTGCCTGCCTGCCTGCCTGCCTGCCTTTAGACTCCCGCCTGCCTGACTTCCCCACGCCTTAAGCCTCCTTCCTGCCCCACGCCTTAAGCCTCCCTCCTGCCTGCCTGCCTGACAGCCCCATGCCTTAAGCCTCCCTCCTGCATGCCTGCCCCACGCCTTAAACCTCCCTCCTTCCCCACGCCTTAAGCCTGCCTGCCCCATGCCTTAAGCTTCCCTCCTGCCTTCCCCACGCCTTAAGCCTCCCTCCTGCCTGCCCCATGCTTCCCTCCTGCCCCATGCCTTAAGCTTCCCTCCTGCCTGCCTGCCCCATGCCTTAAGCTTCCCTCCTGCCTGCCTGCCCCATGCCTTAAGCTTCCCTCCTGCCCCATGCCTTAAGCTTCCCTCCTGCCCCATGCCTTAAGCTTCCCTCCTGCCTGCCTGCCCCATGCCTTAAGCTTCCCTCCTGCCTGCCTGCCCCACGCCTTAAGCTTCCCTCCTGCCTTCCCCACGCCTTAAGCCTCCCTCCTGCCCACCCACCCACACCTACCTACCGAGGGCCCTGCTCCCCTCCCCGCCCGTGCGCCGCCAAGCTGGCCAACGACTATTAAGCCCAGCGCCTGTGTCCAGGCCCGACGACTGCCCTCTCCCCTCCCGGCCTCTATCCCTCCCTCTCTCTGCTCCGCGCGGGGGGTCCCCGTCCCGCGCCAAGCTGACCGGTGACACTTGGTCTCCCGCGCGGGGCCCTCCCCCGCGCCAAGCTGTCCCGGGCGGCCGGGAGGGTGTGTGGGGCGAGGAGGCGGCCTCCCGCGCTCGCCCCCCTTCGGGGAGACAAAAGCTTGGCTCAAGGGATGACTTTCAATAGATCGCAGCGAGGTAGCTGCTCTGCTACGCACGAAACCCTGACCCAGAATCAGGTCGTCTACGAATGATTTAGCACCGGGTTCCCAACGAACATGCGATGCGCTCCGGGAGAGAGGCGGCCCGCTTCCGTCCGCGCTCCGGTCCCGAGGCGAGCGGCGCTACGCGCCGGCCCCCGCCCCCGGCGAGGGGGGTGGTGGGGGCCGGCTATCCCAGGCCAACCTGGGCTCCGCGGCACTGCGGTATCGTCACCTTTAGGGGGGATTCTGACTTAGAGGCGTTCAGTCATAATCCCACAGATGGTAGCTTCGCCCCATTGGCTCCTCAGCCAAGCACATACACCAAATGTCTGAACCTGCGGTTCCTCTCGTACTGAGCAGGATTACTATTGCGACAACACATCATCAGTAGGGTAAAACTAACCTGTCTCACGAC